>CAUYON010069379.1:0-16434 GCA_963573935.1 Arctocebus calabarensis | reverse complement strand
CAGGCGCATGGCCTACAGATACATGAAGAAATGCTCACCATCCTTAATCATCAGGGAAATGCAAATCAAAACTACTCTGAGATATCACCTAACTCCAGTAAGACTAGCCCACATGGCAAAATCCCAAAACCAGAGATGTTGCCGTGGATGTGGAGAAAAGGGAACACTCCTAAACTGCTTGTGGGAATTAACACTAATACGCTCCTTTTGGAAGGATGTTTGGAGAGTACTTCGAGATCTCAAAATAGACCTTCCATTCGACCGTACAATTCCCTAACTAGGCATATACCCAGAAGACCAAAAATCACAGTATAACAAAGACATCTGTACCAAAATGTTTATTGCAGCCCAATTCATAATTGCTAAGTCATGGAAGAAACCCAAGTGCCCATCGACCCACGAATGGATTAATAAACTTTGGTACATGTACACCATGGAATATTATGCAGCCTTCAAGAAAGATGGAGACTTTACCTCTTTCATGCTTACATGGATGGAGATGGAACATATTCTTCTTAGCAACATATCTCAAGAATGGAAGAAAAAATATCCAATGTACTCAGCCCTACTATGAAACTAATTTAAAGGTTCCATATTAAGACTATAACCCAACTGTAGCACAAGAATATGAGAAGGAGGGAAGGGGGAAGGTTGGGATTGAGGGAGGGTAATTGGTGGGGCCACACCTACAGTGCATCTTAGAGTGGTACAGGCGGACCTTACTAAATGCAGTATACAAATGTCTTCATACAATAACTAAGAAAATGCCATGAAAGCTATGTTAAACAGTCTGATGAAAACATTTCAAATCATATATGAAACCTGCACATTGTACCCCTTGATTGCACTAATGTATGCAGCTATGATTTAATAATAGAGATAGAGAGAGACTTAGGGAGGCAATGAGAAAACACACCCAATTGACACCTGACTCCATAGAGGGTCAGATTATTGTAAAAGACAAATTTATCCCTCAAGTGGTCCCAGACATTCAAAGAAAACTCCAGAAATTGGCTATAATCCCAGACCATAACCTGGAGAATCTTCTTCAAATAGCCACTACGGTCTTTTGTAACTGAGATCTGGAGAGAAAGGAGGAAAAAGAGAGAAAGGAACAGAAAAGAATGACAGCTCTAGTAATGGCACTCTGACAAACGAGCAACCTTCAGGGGCAGAGGGAAACCAGTGGAGTGAAAAACAAGTGTTTCCATTGTGGTCAGACTGGCCACTTCAGAGAAGATTGCTCCCAGCAGTACCAACGGCTGGGCAAGCCATCTGGCCCCTGTCCAGAATGCAAGGGTGACCCCTGCAGGGTGGCCTATCCCCAGAGGCAAAGGCCTCCTGGGACAGTGACCCCATCAGAGCCCAAACTGGACTGAGAGTGCCTAGGGCATATTCTCATGGCTTCAGCCTTTGTCATCACCCGTCAAGAGCCCCAGGTTTGCCTTACAGTGGAGCACCAGGAGAAAAACTTCTTTGGACACTGGAGCAATCTTTTCTGTACTTCTCTCTAATCCTGGTCTTTTATCTCCCAAATCCATAACTATACAGGGGGTGTCTGGACAGCCGGTTACCAAATTTTTCTCCCAGCCTCTAAGCTGCAATTGGGGTGACTTCCTGTTCTCTCATGCCTCCCTAATCATCCCTGAAAGTCCGGCTCCCTGTTTGGGGAGGGACATAGTAACTAGAACAGGAACTTTCCCCTTCTGGAGATCTAGTCAGGATCAAAACTCTTCTCTCTAATTCACCTTCCCTGACCCCAGCTTGGGAAGACCCCTTTCCTGTTATCTTGTCTTCTTCTACTGTTAAAGTTATAGGAGTAGATTCCTGCCTACGTATTTCACGAGTGAAGTCCTGGAACCCTCCATCTTCTACGGTGGCAGGCAATGAAGACAGACAACCACAGACCACCTACACTTGTGAGCCAAAAGAAAGTTTGAAGTTGTTGTTTGGGAAACAGCAAGAAAAACCCTAATATGGTTTTGTTTTGGCATCATTGAATAAGTGCTTCTGACCTGACGCTGTTCTACCTTTGCCTATTACTAAATACACTAATCAGATTTGTGTTTTCCAGAGATGTCATCAAGGCACACACAATAAAGATGGTTCCAGTCCATGAACCCCTGTATCACTCTCCTCTGGAGAAACCCCAACTGCCCCCTTCTATCATCGCCCGATTCAGCAGGAAGCAGTTAGATCGAGTCTTCATCCCTTTTTCCCTAACAGCAGTTGGAGTTTCTACTCAGAGAGGGAGAATTGATGCAGGACAATTGGCGCCCTAGCCAGCTCAGTGGGGCTGGTGGACCTCCTTGGCAGTGTCGGTGGTGTGGCAGCCAGCTGAAGAGCCAGCAGCTGGATGACAGGCAGGGAGAAGGACCTCCAACCTCCACTGGAGGCTCCAATTGCCAATAAGCCTGGACAACTGCTGAGAAGACACCTGTGCCTTGGTGTCTCCTTCACGTCACACTTAGGACTAAATGTGGATCCTCCATCTCCTATGCCTAGGTCAATTTCTTGTGAATTTCCTAGGCCTCAATTCCATGAATGGACTGTATCCATTCATTGATACATTCGTTCACATTGTCCCTGGCGGAAGGGACTGTATTCATTTGTTTCCTGGCCAGGGAACCCATGCACCTATGTACACCCTGAGACTAAAGGCCAAAAGGAGGAGGTGGGGAAAGACTGGGAGGGAAATGGAGAGAGCTTCTCTCTCCCCACTGGAGTTCTCTCCTTCTCCCAGGAGCTTTCGTGTTTTCTGTATTCTTTTCTGTGAATAGATTCTGTATTACCACTTGTGGGTGAGGGCAAATAATGTAATGAAGAATAATAAAACACATGTTAATTGAAAAAAAAAATCCAGAAGAAAATAAATAAAATCTCATAACAGAACTAAATTAGATTCATAACAAAAGAATTACATAGAAGATTAATAAAATAAAAAAAGTTATTTTATATATCTGGGAGCATTTAAGTTGGGTGCATAGATATTTAAAATTGAAATATCTACTTGATTTATTGCATTTTTGATCAATATTCAATATATAGTGTCCATCTTCATCTTTCTTCTTTTACCTTGATTTGAAACCCCAGGAACCTAAAAATAAAATGGTGATTTCTGCTTATTTTCTCATTTCCAATGCCTGAAATACGGTTTTATTTTCCTTCCTTCCTTCCTTCCTTCCTTCCTTCCTTCCTTCCTTCCTTCCTTCCTTCCTTCCTTCCTTCCTTCCTTCCTTTCTTTCTTTCTTTCTTTCTTTCTTTCTTTCTTTCTTAAATCATTATAGGAGATACCTGAAAAGAAACCCCTTGGTAATAAGGGTATGGGGAAGAGATTGGTCTCTCGTTAAAGACTAGGAGACCATGTAGCATGTAAGAGCACAAGAGAACATACATCATTGCTTGGTAGTCTTCACACCTGTGGTGTACGTAGCCATGGGGTCACTTCTATAAATGGCCATGGGAGAAGCTAGTCAAGGATCCTACTAGGGTTCTACCAAGACTGACTACTACACCTTTGAGGGGCTGAAGCACCTCTGACCTGAAAGCTGAGACAACTGTCTCCTTCTGATGGGGACCTCTATCTGACTGAGACAACGGGTTCCCTGGCACATATGGGGAGCCCTACCACAAGTGAGCTTGTACAGTGGTTCCTGTCCTGGCAGTTTCATGGTCCTGGGCCAGGTTGGTGACCTAGAATCCTGGCTTTGACAAATAGTGATGAGGATGGGCTAATGGAAATGTACCAAAGAGGAAATGAGCTTTAGCAAATAAAAGAAAGATAGCCGCTAGTAAGAAGAAATACATAAGAATGATAAAATTTGGGAATCAAACAAAAGAAAAAGAGAAAGGAGAAATATATAAGAAACAAAAGGGACAGTGAAGGATAAAACATGGGACTCTGCCTGGAATATTGAGACACTGACTTCTTGCAGGCATGTACCTCAATCTCTGTCCTGGCTGCTTTTATTCACACAGTGTTGTGGACTGGGTCATGAACCGAAAGGGGAAACTACACTAGGAGTAAGTGAAATCTTCAGAAAATGGCGAGAGGAAGTATTTTAGCTAAAAATGGAACCACACGTGGTGTCTGTGTGACTGTCGGCCCCTTTTAGCCAAAGGGAAACCACACTTGGAGTCAATGTAACCTTTGGCCCTGTTTTAGCCAAAGGGGAAATGCACTTGCAGTTAGTGTGACCTTTGGCCGCTTTCAGGCAAAGAGGAGCCCTACTTGGATTAAGTGTAGATTTTGGCCCCTTCTAGTCAGATGGCAAGCAAAATAAAGCAGCTCGAGTTGTGTGGAAACTTTGGACAAAAGAAGTTTAGGAAAAATGGTAAATATTAGAAAAGGATAAGAAGTTAGGGAACAAGTTGTAAACTCATCAGTTAGAGAGAGAACCTCTAACTGCCATCCCCATACCATTGCCCACTGTCAGAAGGCAGCATTTTAAAATGGTCATTTTCCCCATTCCTTCAAAGCAGTCAAAGTTTCTGTTTGGAAGAGAAATACAGAAAAAAGTAGGAAAAAAAAATCAGTCCAGAAACAGACACACACACATACACACACAAAAAAAGAAAGACAGGCCAGAAAGACCTTCAGCAAAATAGAAAGTAGGCCAGAGAGACCTTTGGCAACAGAAACAAACAAACAAACAAACAAAAAGGCAGACAAAAAAAGAAAGGCATGACAGAAAGACCTTCAACAACAAAAAAAAGCAGTCCAGAGAGACAGTTAGCAAACACAAAAAAAATAGACAGACAATAAAGAAAAGTAGGCCAGAAAGACATTTGACAAAAAAGAAAGGAGGCCAGAGAGACCTTCGGCATACAGAAAAAACAGAAAGGCAGGCCAGAAAGACTTTCAACAAAAAAGAAAGCAGGCCAGAGAGACATTCCCCAAAAGAACAGACAAAAAAAAAAAAAAATAGAGACAGTAGAAAGCTGAGACAACTGAAAAGAAAGACAGAAAGGCAGGTCAGTGTAATTCAGATAGACCAGTTGAATGGTCCCCCAGTTAAAACTATCGTAAAATACGCAAAAGGGGGGGATATGTAGCAGACACCTGAAGAGAAACATCTTGGTAATAAGACAGCTTGGAAGAGAGTTGTCTCTCATTAAAGACCAGGAGAGCACGTAGCATGTAAGAGCAAAAGAGAACATACATCTTTACTTGGTAGTCTCCACTCCTGTCATGTAAATAGCCATGAGATCACTTCTATAAATAGCCATGGGAGAAGCTAGTCTAGACTCCTACTAGGCTTCTACTAAGACTGAATGCTGCACCTTTGAGGCACTCTAGCACCTCTGACCTGAAAGCTGAGACAACTGACTCCTCCTGAAGGGGACCTTTATCTGACTGAGACAATGGGTTCCCTGGCACATATGGGGAGCCCTACCGCAAGTGATCTAGTACAGAAGTCTGCATCCTGGCAGTTTCATGGGCCAGGGCCACTGACCTAGTGTCCTGGATCCAACAAATCATAACTGTACAGTAATACATTTATGGGGTATAATGTGCTGATTTGATATACAATGTGGAAAGCTTACATAAAACTTATTAATATAGCCATTATCTCTCTTACTTATTTGTTGTGGTAAGACATTAATACTCTTAATAGTTTTGAAATGTACCATGGCATTATGCACATTCAGTGAAGTCTCACCAAATACCCTCCTCCCAGCCTGCCCCCTCCCCTCTTTTCTCCCTACTCTTCCCTTCTTTCTCCTGGACTATAGTTTTATCACTCATGAATGTGTAGTTTGTATATTGGTTTCATAATAGTATTGAGTAGATTGGATACTTTTTCTTCCATTCTTCAGACACTTTACTAAGAGGAATTTGCTCCAGCTTCATCCAGGTAAACATAAAATATAGAAAGTCTCCATCCTTTTTATGGTTGCATAGCATTCCATGGTATACATATACCACATTTGTTAATCCATTTATTGGTCGATGAGCATGCAGGTTGCTTCCAAGATTTGGCATTCATGAATTGGGCTACGATAAACATTTTGGTGCAAATGTCTTTGTTGTAAAATGATTTTTGATTATCTGGATATATACCTAGGAGAGGAATTGCAGGATTGAATGGGAGGTCTACTTTCAGTTCCTTGAGTATTCTCCCAACTTCTTTCCAAAAAGGCTGTATTAGTTTGAATTCCTACCAGCAGTGTAGAAGTGTTCCCTTCTCTCCACATCTACACCAACATCTGTAGTTTGGGGGATTTTGTTATGTGGGCTAATCTTAGTGGAATTAGGTGATATCTCAAAATGGTTTTGATTTGCATTTCTCTGATTATTAAAAATGATGAGCATTTTTTTTTCATGTGTTTGTAGGCCATGCGCTTGTCTTCTTTAGGGAAGCTTCTGTTCAAGTCTCTTGCCCACAAAGAAATGGGGTTATTTGTTCTTTTCTTATTGGTTATTTGGAGTTCTCTGTGGATTCTAGTTATTAGACCTTTGTTGGAAACATAACCTGAAAATATCTTCTCCCAGGCTTAGCACATGTGGCGTAAGTAGCTAAGGCACCAGCCACATACACCTGAGCTGGTGAGTTCAAATCCAGCCCGGACCCGCCACACAGCAATGATGGCCACAACCAAAGAAAATAACTGGGCTATGTGGCAGGTGCTTGTAATCCCAGCAATTTGGGAGGCAGAGGCAGGAGAATGCTTGAGCCTAGGAGTTGGAGGTTGCTGTGAGATGTGATGCCATGGCACCCTACCCAGGGTGACAATTTGAAGGCTCTGTCTCAAAAAAAAAAAAAAATCTTATCCCATTCTGAAAGCTGTCTATTTGTTTTACTTACTGTTCTCTTGGCTGTGCAGAAGTCTTTTAGTTTGACCAGATCCCAGTAATACATTTTTGATGTTGATTCAATTACCAGGGGGGTCCTTTTCATAAAGTATTCTCCCCGGCCAATTTCTTCAAGTGTTTCCCCTGCACTCTCTCCAAGAATCTTTATAGTTTCATACCTTAAGTTTAAATCTTTTATCCAGTGAGAATCAATTTTTGTTAATGGTGAAAGGTATGGGATCAGTTTCAGTCTTCTACAAATCTCCACCCAGTTCACCCAGCATCAAGTGTTAAAAAGGGGATTGTTCTCCCAATGAATGCTTTTGATTGTTTTATCAAATATCAAATAATGATAAGTGGCTAGGGATATCTCTTGGTTCTCTATTGTGTTCCATACATGTACCTCTCTATTTTTGTGCCAGTACCATGTTGCTTTTGTTGCAGTTTGGCCGGAGGCCACATTTGAACCTGCCACCCTCAGTATATGGGGCCCGTGCCCTACCCACTGAGCCACAGGCGCCCGATTGCTATAGATTTATAGTATAGCCTGAAGTCTGGTAACATGATACCTCCTGATTTGTTTTTATTTCTGAGTAGTGTATTGACTATTAGAGGTTTTTCATGATTCCATATAAAACAAAAAACTATTTTTTCAAGATCTTTAAAGTATGACAATGGTGTTAATAGTGATTGCATTAAATCTGCAGCATGCTTTGGGTATGGACATTTTAACAATGTTGATTCTTCCCAGCCATGAGCATGGTATGTTTTATAACTTGTTAAAATCTTTTGCTATTTCTTTCTCAGAGTTTCATAATTCTTTTTATAATGATCTTTCACATCCTTTTTTCAATAAATTCACAGATATCTCATCTTCTTTAGTACTACGGTAAAAGTAATACAGTCATTGAGTATATTTCAGCGTGACTGTTATTGATATATATAAAAGCTACTAATTTGTAAGTATTTTTTTATTAAATGATAGCTGTGTACATTAATGCAATCATGGGGTACAATGTGCTTGTTTATATACAATTTGAAATACTTTCATCAATCTGGTTAACATAGCCCTCACTGCATTTTCTCATTTATTGTGTTAAGACATTTATACTCTACACTTAGCAGATTTAACATGTATCCTAGTAAAATGATTTTTTATGTTGAGACACTGCTGTATTTCCTGATCAGTTCAAAAAGTTTTATAGTTGAGTCCCTGGGGTTTTATAGGTGTAATATCATGTCATCTTCAAAGAGTGACAGTTTGATACCTCATCTGGATGCCCTTAATTGCCTTCTCTTGCTTGATTGCAATAGCTAAGATTTCCATTACTATGTTGAATACCAATGGAGAAAAATGGCATCTTTTTCTAGTCCCATATCTGAGGGGAAATGTTTTTAATTTTATTTCATTGAATATGATATTGGCTGTGGGTTTGCTGTAGATGGTCTCTATCAGTTTAGGAAATGTCCTGTCTAAGGCTATTTTCTTAAGTGTTCGGATTATGATAGTATGCTGGATATTATCAAAAGTTCTTTTCTGCATCAATTGATAGAATCATATGGTTTTTATTTTTTATTTATGTAATGTATTATATTTATAGATTTACATATGTTGAACTAACCTTGTAAACCTGGGATAACAGAAATTTGATCATGGTATATAATTTTTTGATGTGCTCTTGAATTCTGTTTGCTAGGATCTATTGAGTCAATATTTTGAAACAATATTCATTAAAGATATTGGTCTATAGCTCTCTTTCTTTGTTGGGACCTTTCTTGGTTTGGGGATGAGGGTGATATGTGCTTCATAGAATTTGTTTGGAAATATCCCTTCTTTTTTTATGATTTGGAAAAGGTTATGTAATATGGGTTCTAGTTCCTCTTTAAAGGTTTGGTAGAATTCTGTTGTGCAACCATCTGGCCCTGGTCTTTTTCCTGGATGGAGATTTTGAATAGTTGATGCTATTTCAGAGCTTGATATAGTTCTATTCAATACTTGTATTTCTTTCTGTCTGAGTCTAGGAAGTTGGCATGCTTCCAGGTATTAGTCCATTTCCTCCAGATTTTTGTATTTCTGAGAATAGAGTTTTTTTGTAGTAACCATTGTGGATTTTTTGTATTTCTGTGGTGTCTGCTGTTATTTCCCCTTTTTCATATCTGTTTGATGTTGTTAGAGATTTTACTTTTTTGTTTCTGGTTATTCTAGCCAAAGATTTGTCAGTTTTATTAAACTTTTAAAGGAGTCAACTTTTTCTTTCATTGATCTTCTGAATGATTCTTTTGTTTTCAATTTCATTTAATTCTGCTCTAATTTTTGTCATTTTCTTCAGCTGGGTTTGGGGTTGGAATGTTCTTCCTTTTCTTAGTTGATTGAGATGATCCATTAAGTTGTTGAATTCCTCTCTTTTTGTCTTTTTGATAAAGGCTTCAAACGTGATTAATTACCCTCTTAAGAGTGCCTTTGCAGTATCCCGCAGGTTTTGATAATTTCTGTCTTCATTATCACTTTGTTCTAAAAATTTGGTGATTTCCTTCTTAATCTCATCTTTGACCCAGGTATCAGTCAGCATAAGGTAATTTAGTTTCCATGGTTTAGATTGAGCATGAAGAATTCTGTTGCCATTGAGTTCAACTTTTATTCTGTGATGGTATGAAAAGATACAAGTAATAATTTTAATTCTTTTAAATTTGCTAAGGTTAGATTTGTGTCATAAGATATGATCAATTTTGGAGGATAATCCATGGACTGATGAGAAGAATACATATTCAGTTTTTTTTTTTGAATGAAATATTCTATAGATGTCTGTTAAGTCCAATCATTGTAGGGTCATGTTTAAGTACATTGTTTCTTTGTTTAGTTTTAT
Organism: Arctocebus calabarensis; assembly: GCA_963573935.1. NCBI lineage: Eukaryota > Metazoa > Chordata > Mammalia > Primates > Lorisidae > Arctocebus > Arctocebus calabarensis. The sequence goes on along the minus strand of CAUYON010069379.1, from coordinate 6,774 downwards.
CTTGGAGGATCACTCCAGAACTGCTAAATGGGTATTAAAATCTCCAACTATTATATTGCCAGAAGATATGAAATTGTTCATATCTGTTATTGTTTGCTTTATAAATTGAGGAGCATTCTGGTAGGGCATATAAATGCTAATTATCAAAATCTCTTCCTGTTGAGTTTTTCCCTTGACAAATACATAGTATCCATCCTTATCTTTCCTTATCTTTGTTGGTTCAAAACCTATTCCATCTGCAAATAGAATTGCAACCCCTGCTTTTTTTATGATTTCCATTTGCCTATATTGTAGATGTCCATCCCTTCACCCTGAGAACTTTTGTATCCTTTAAGGTAAGATGAGACTATTTTATGGAACAGATAGCTGGCCTGAGTTTTGGTACACAGTAAGCCAACCTGTGTCTCTTTAGAGGACAATTTAAGCCATTGAAACTAATTGAGTGGATTGAGGCATAGTAGTGTTTTAGATGTTATGTTTTTCAAAGGTCCAGTGGATATTTTTAATCCTTTCACCATTTTGGTGGTTAGGTTTTGTTCAATAATTTCTGGATGAGTTTATTGTGGTGCTAAACCATTGTGCTGGTCATTAGGGAAAATGTGTTTGAGAATATCCTGGATATCTATGTTAGTTATGGAAAATTTCCTCAACATGTGTATGTTAGTATGTGTATGTTTGATTTCTCCTTCATGAATGAAACTCAGTTTAGCTGGATACAGGATCCTGGGCTGGAAGTTGTTTTGTTTTAGAAGATCAAAGGTAAAAGATCATCCTCTTCTGACTTGAAAGGTTTTGGCTCAGAGATCTGCCACCATTCTAATATTTCTCCCTTTGTAGATAATGATTTTTTACATCTGGCTCCTTGCAGAATTTTCTCCTTCATATTATTGTTGGCAAAGTTAATTACAATGTGTCTAGGAGGCATTTCATTTGGATTGAGTCTTCTTTGAGTTCTGAAACTGCCTATTATCTGAATTTCTGTTTCTTGTGACATGTTTGGGTAATTCTCCTCCATAATATCTTGGAATAGAGCATCTGTGCCTTGAGAACCACCCTCTTCTTCAGGAATTCCTATGAGACAAATGCTTAATCTTTTAGCATTGTCCCACAAGTCTCTCTGGGAATGATCAGTTTTTGTTCTCCACTTCTTTACCACTTTAAGTGTTTGGGAGTATTCAAAAATATTGTCTAAAACTTCAGAGATACTTTATTCTGCCAGTTCAACTCTATTACTGAGGGATTCTACTGTATTAAAAAGGTCCTCAAATAACTTTCTCATTTCCTTGAGCTTTGCTATCTCTTTTCTAATTATGTCCATTTTCTTGGTGATTTTGACTTTGATTTCATTGATTTTTTGAGAGAATTTTTGAACTACTCTTTGTATTTCTTTTTCCATCTTTTCCTCCATTCTATTCATTTTATTTGCCACCCATATATTGAATTCTATTTCTTACATTTCATCCATTTGTCTATGGATGACAACTTCACTTTTATCTTTTTGCCATTACTTGGGGGAGTTAATATACTATAATTATTCACATTGCCAGTGTTCTTCCACATTATTTTACCCATGAGTATATTTCAAAGTGGATTGAGCCTGGTCCCCTCTAGTGAACCACCAATTCAGGAAAAATTGCCTACCACAGTCAGGACAAAACCGTCAGCATCCCTACCCTTGTAAGTCGGACCCAGGAATCAGTGCCCAGCCCTTGAAAATCTGAACTGGACACCAGTGGCATGGCCTGTGAAAGACCAAATTAGTCATCAGTGCTACCCCAACAGCACAGTTCATCTTTTTCTCTGAAGGTCTTTTGCTTACTTTATCACTTGCACCATTGTGGAAGCTAAACTTTGTCCTTTAGTTTCTGAGTATCTTTACTTTGGTCATGGTCCATTGTGATTGTCAGTAAAAGAAGAGCCAACAGTAATGATATGATACTCTCAATAGATAAAGCATGACAAAATTCAGCATCCTTGTATTAAAAGAGCTCTTAATGAAATAGGCTTATGAAACATACCTTTATGTTATAAAAGTCATATACAACAAACTGACAGGCAGAATCATCCTGAGTAGTGAAAAATTAAAGACATTTTTGCTTAAACATGGAACCAGACAAGTTTATTCACTGTCACCACTTTCATTCAGTATATGCTCGAAGTCTTAGCCATAACAGTAAGGCAAAAGAAAAAAGAAGGGTATCCAAATAGGGAAATAAGGTGTCAAATATTGCACTTTGCTGATGACATGAAGTTTATCAAGAAAACACTGAGGATTCTACCAAGAAACATCTAGAATAGTAAAATAACTTCAGCAATTTCTCAGGCTACAAAATAAATATACACAAATAGGTAGTATTCTTATATACCAACTATAGTTAAAGCTGAGTATCAAATAAAAACTCAATTAACTTACATAATAGAAACAAAGCAAACAGAACAATTAAGAATATATTTAGGGTTTGGTGCCTGTGGCTCAATCGGCCAAGGCACCAGCCATGTACACCTGAGCTGGTGGGTTCAAATCCAGCCTGGGCCCTCCAAACAACAATGATGGCTGCAACCAAAACATGGCCAGGCATTATGGTGGACACCTGTAGTCCCAGCTACTTGGGAGGCAGAGGTAGGAGACTCACTTGAGCCTAGGAATTGGAGGCTGCTGTGAGCTGTGATGCCACAGCACTCTATCTAGGGTGACAGCTTGAGGCTCTGTCTAAAAAAAAAAAAAAGAATATATTTAATCAAGGAGGTAAACAAACTCAAGAATGAAATAATAATAGGATAAAAATCTTAGGAAGGAACTTGAACTTGATGAAGATGTAAACAAACAGAAACACATCTCATGTTTATGAAGCAGTAGAATCAATATTGTTAAAATTTCTATACCACTCAAAGTTCTGTGTAGATTCAGTGTAGTTTCCATTAAAATACCAATGTCTTTTTTTCAGATATAGGAAAAAATAACTTTACACATATATGAAACCACAAAAGAACACAAACAGTAAAAGCAACCTTAAGCAACAGGAACAAATTAGGAGGCATCATTTTTCCAGACTTCAACCTATAGTAGAAGACTATAGTAACTAAAATAGCACTGTATGTATTGGTACAAAAACAGAGACACAGATAAATGGATCAGAACAGAGAACTCAGATGTAAAACCATCCTCATATTATTATCTAGTCTTCAACAAAGGATAAAAACTATACAATGTGGAAAAGATTTACTATTCAGTAAATGATGCTGGAAAAATCAGATGGTCACTTGTAAAAGACTGAAATAAGATCTGAACCCCTCACCACTCAAAAAAATAAATTCACACTGGATCAAAGACTCAAAATTAAAGCTTGAAACTATTACAAGAAGCTGTAAGAAGCTGGAAATAGTTATACAGATATCAGACTACACAGAAATTTATTAAGAAGATCCCAAAGGCAAGCAGAGTAACAGTAGCCATAAATGAATGGTATATGTATAACTAAAAAGATTTGGCGTAGCCAAGGAAACAATAGAGTAAACAGATAACCTACAGTATGGGAGAAAATGCTTGTACCTCTGATAACAGGGGTAAAAAAACAGAATCTACCAAAAACTCATGTGAATAAGTAAGAAGACATCAGACAATCTCATTAAGAAGTGGGGGATAGGCATAAACAGAATATTTTCAAAGAAAAATAGAAAAATGGCCAATAGAAATATTAAAAAATTCTCAATGTCTCTAATTATCAGGGAAATTCAAATCAAAATCACCAGGAAATATCACTTAACACCAGTGAAAATGGCTGTTATTCAAAAATCCTGACACAACAGATGGTGGTATGGATGCATGAAACAGAATCACCTTTACACTGTTGGTAGGACTGCAAAGTAGTATAACCTTTCTGGAAAGCTGTATGTAGACACCTCAAAGAACTAAAAATAGATGTATGATTTGATCTAACAATCCCACTACTAGGAATTTACCCAAATAAAAAAGTCTTGCATTAGAATGTTTATAGCAACACAACTCATAATCACAGAGATGTGGAAATAAGCCAAGTATCCATCAATTTATGAGTTGATTAATAAAATATGATATATATATATAAATATATACATATATATATATATACACCATGGAGTAATACCATGGAATATTATTCTGCCATAAATAGAATGGCGAGGGGGAGGGGCAAGATGGCTCACATGAATTATTTTTATATTAAGTCAAATACTATTTTTAACCTCAAGAATTATGTAGCATATAAAGGCATATAAACATCTTTGCTTACGTTTTCTATTAGTTTGAATAAAATGAAGTAATAAATTTATGATAGTATTTTTAAAAATTTTTAATTCACATGGGAGGGAAAATTAAGCATAGGATTTATTCCATTGAGTTATCTTCAACTCACAAATATTTTCCAAATAGTCCAGTTATTATTCATATTTCCCACCAAGAACCAAAACTAAAGTAACAGTACTCTAGTTTAAAAGAGAAAGAAGTAAAAATCTGTGTTCTTACATTGTTTATATCCTTTCCTAGTAATTGTTATTTTAATAATTATTATCTCAAGCAAAAATGCATTTCTATGTTCATAATTCCTTTCCTTAACTCTGCCCATGAATAAGAAAATCTATCCTTATTTTTATAGTATTAACTAAAAATATATATAAGCAAAGAAGTGGAATCCATTAAATTATCTGACATTTAAGATTTACTATGTATTTACTGGGTTATTGCAAGGTATGACTCAAGAACATGAACTTTATGGGGGCCAAATCAGTCTCAAAATTTTTCAAAAATTTGGATGTTTCTGTTTTTTGCATTACTATATGAACCAGCAAGCACTGTAACAACACTGAAAACAGAACACTGATAGAGTAGGTCAGTATTAGGTATCTTAGGAATTGAGGCAGTGAAGGTATCAGAAAACACCAGAATGTGATATATTTCATATTTTAAAGCAGCTTCTTCTACTTCAGGAGTGAGAAAATGAACTTAACAATAATAAGGCAAATGTACAAAAATATCAAAAGTTAGGCTAAAATCCATATAAATTCTGGGCACATTAATCTTAACCAGGTATTATCAATGAATGCCTCTTACAACCTGTCTGAATTCTCAAACAGTATGTTACAATTCAAAGCCATACCAGCAGTTGGTATCAAGGATCTATTGGGGAAATCTAACTAAGGGAGAATAACTCTATCCACAGTGAAGCAGAATTTCTTAAGCAGCTGCCAAATGCCAGATAATGAACTGAGTAATTTGCATGAATTATCTCATTTAATCACCACAAATGTCATGCAAGATAAATATTATCATTAAAAATAGAATGGGGTGCAGGTCAAGATGGCCAACTGGAAGCAGCTTCCGAAAGAGGATCCTATCCAAAGGGAAGGATTATGTCCAGAAAATGCCCAATTAAGCAGTAGACTGGGAGTTCAGCTGAGAGAGAAGTAATAACTTCAGGTCATCTCTGCTGAGGCAAGTTGCAACTCCAAGAAAGAAACCTCTAGGTACGAAATTCATCTGAAAGGAAAACTATCTGTCACCTCTCCCAAGAAAGCTGTGGTTTTTTTATGTTTGCCCTGTTGTTTCTTTTTGTTTGCTCTTGCGGGTTTTCTACAGATGAGTGGTGAACTGTTGACCTCTGGTCTCACCCCACGGGAGAGTGCTGTGGGAAGTAGGGACTGCTTCCCCTGAGGAACCCTGCTGTGGCACTGAACGCTCTCTTGCTAGGCAGAAAAATTGAACTAAAATTATCCCTGCCATTCTGAAATTCCAGTGCTCCCTTCCTTCATTACCTGATGAACCATAAGTCTATCCCCTGCTGAGACTGTGAGAGGAGGCTCTTGCATAGTGCGCACCCTCCTTGTAGGCCAGACCTAGCACCTTGCCCAACAAAAGACTCAGGGGCCTGCACTGAGCTTCCCCCTAAAACCGCCCGTGAAGCCAGAGACTCTGCCAAGCGTGCACAACCCCTCAACTGACCAGGCCACCTGGGCAGGCAGTACTACCCACACCAGAGACTCGGCTGAGAGTGTGAGACTCCCTCGTGGGCCAAGCCACCTGGGCAGGTGGGACCATTCTGGTAGAGACTCCACAGAGTGCACGTGATCCCCCAGTAGGCTGCGCCACCTGGGCAGGTGGGACCACCCCCGCTAGGGGCTCTGTTGAGTATGCTTGACCCTCCCAGCAGGCCAAGCCACCTGGGTAGGTGGGACCGCCCCCTCCAGGGTCCCCCCAACCACACGTGACCCCCCAGCAGGAAGTGCCACCCAGGCAAGAGGAACCCCCCACCAGGGACTCTGACGAACCTGTGCATGACCCCCATGCATGTTGTGCCCCCTGGGAACCCAAGCCAGCCCTGAACAGAGGCTCCAGGAGCCACACAACCCATGTCCTCTCCCATATGCCCTCCTTACCTCCACGCTGGTACCACCCATCTGTCCAGGGTCTCGGGAAGCCATGTGACCTCATACCCTCCCTCTGGGGTACTCTCTACCTCTGTGTGGAGCCCTCCACCCAGACAGAGAATGCTGGAGCCATGGGCTCTCTTTGACAAAGTTGCTGGGTGCCAGGCACTCCCAGAACCATGTGCACCTTCCCCAGCCTTCCAGCTGGATCCGTGTTTGCCATGCTCCACTCCAGAGATGCTCCTACAGCCAAAACTCCCAGGCTGGGACAGCCCCAGGGAAGCTACACAGGATCACTTCCTACAAATATCCAGCAATAATAGAGTGATCCTGATGGGGTCCAATCTTGGAGAAACACCTCCCCAACCCTGAGGA
>CAUYON010069378.1:0-23981 GCA_963573935.1 Arctocebus calabarensis | reverse complement strand
TACTCGCTCCCGCCCAATGCCTGTTTTGCGACCCTGAGGGTGGAGCTTGCCAGGGCAGTTCTCCCACAATGGCTCCACACAGCCCCCACCAAACACTGGCAGCTCCTTTGGCTTAGTGGCCCAGTATGAACCCCCAGGCAACACTCAAAAACACACCACACTCCTGCCCAGGTTCTCCCAAGGCAGTTCAACCAAGTGCCAAGTCCAAAAGGAACCCAAACGGCTTACAGGCAAGGCCCTTCCAGCCTGCAGTCCCACTGCTGCCCCACCCACAGCCGCCGACAGGATCAGACCGAATGAATAGACGCAACCACTTGCCCAATCTCTGCCGCTTTAGCCTTCCGCAGGGTGTCCAGAAGCCTCACGCTGTCTCCCTGTGTCCCCAGAGGGAAGTTTCTGGGCAGATCCCACCTGGCAGAGATGCCTGAAGTCCTCTCTCCCCAGTCTCACTGTGCCCAGCCGCAAGGAAGCTGTTACTCGTCCGCCATCTTGCTCCGCCCATATTTATTTATTTATTTATGTGTGTGTGCTTTTTGGCCAGGGCTGGGTTTGAATCCACCACCTCTGGCACATGGGGCCGGCACCCTACTCCTTTGAGCCACAGGCTCTGCCCCTCATGTCTTAAATTTAAATCTTTTATCCATTGAAAATAAATTTTTTGTTAGTGGTGAGAAGCGTGGGTCCAGTTTCAGTCTTCTATAGTTTGGAAGCTCTTTTTCTGAGCACCATTTATTAAATAGGGATTCTTTCACCCATTGCAAGGCAACTTTCAGCCCAGGTTCCTGTCCAGCTAAACTGAGTTTCATTTGTGATGGAGAAATCAAATACTTTTCTGATATCTATATGTTGAACAAATTTGACATAAGTAGACCAGCTGTCCAGGAAATAATCAGATCCATTTTGCATAATTACCAACACAATGGGTTACCTTCAAAGGCAACTCACTCAGAATTTCAACAACAAATTGTAGATTTTACAGAGGTGAAAGGGTTAAAAATATGCACTGATCTTTGAAAAATAAGATAGCTAAAATACTACCATGCCTATTAATTCTCTAAATTAATGTACATGGCTAAAGAGTAAATGTAAAATTCTCTTCTAAAGAGGCACAAGTTGGTTGACTGAATACAATAACTCAGGTCTGATATCTGTTGCCTAGAATGGACTCATCTTACCTTAAAAGATAAAATGAGACTCAGGATGACGGGATGGATATCTATAATACAGGCAAGTGGAAATCAGAAAATAGCAGGGGCTTCAATCCTATTTGCTGATACAAATGGATTTTGACCAACACAAATAATTCCTTAGGGAATGACAAGGATGGACACTACATACTTTTCAAGGGAAACACTCAACATGAACAGATTTCAATAATTAACATTTATGTGCCCTACTGGAATGGTCCTCAATTTATAAAGCAAACCTTAATTGATCTCAACAATACAATATCTTCCTGCAGTTTAATAGTTGGAGATTTTAACACTGCTTTTGCAGTTCAGGATAGATCTTCCAAGAAGAAACTAAACAAAGAAATAATGGACTTAAACTTGACCCTAAAACAAATGGACTTAATAGACATACACATCCTTCTGATCATTCCGTGGATCATCCTCCAAAATTGATCATATTTTAGGACACAATCTAACCTCAAAAATTGAATAGAATACAAGTTATTCTTTTTATCTTCTCAGAGCATCGTGGAACAAAAGTCCATCTTAACAGCAATAGAAGCCTTCATACTCAAAGTCATGGAGACTTATTAACCTTAGGCTGAATGATAGCTGGGTCACAGATGAGATTTAGAAGGAATTGATTAGATTTTTTGAGGAAAATGATAATGTAGACACAAACTATCAAAACCTGTGGAATACTTCAAAGTTAGTCCTAAGAGGGAAATTTATAGCATTAGAGGCTTTCATCAAGAAAACAGAGAGCAAGTCAAAAACCTAAAGGGCAATCTCAAACAACTGGCAAGGAAGAACAATCTATACCCAAACCCAGCAGAAGAAAAGAAATAACCAAAATTAGAACAGAACTAAATGAAATCAAAAGAAAAGAATAATTTAGAAGATCAGTGAAACAAAAAGTTGGTTCTTTGAAAAGATTAATAAAATTGCTGAACGTTTGGCTACACTAAACAGGAAAGTAAAATCTCTAATAACTTCAATCAAAAATGATTAAGGAGTGGGTAGTGTGCACTGGTCCCATATACTGAGGGTGGCGTGTTTGAACCAGGCCCTGGCCACCTAAAACAGCACTGATAACTGCCACAAAAATAGCTGGGAATTCTGGTGGGCACCTGTGGTCCTAGCAACTCAGAAGGCTGAGGCAAGAGAATTGCTGAAACCCAAGAGTTGGAGGTTGCTGTGAACTGTGACACCATGGTACTCTACTGAGGGCACTAAAGTTAGACTCTGTCTGAAAAAGAAAAAAAAAAAGATAAAGGAAAAATAACAACAGGCACCACAGAAATTCAAAAAAACCTCAATTATTACTGTGAAAAACTCAAATATGAAAATCTGGAGGATATGTGTGGGAGATCAAACCCTAAGTTGATAGAAGCAAACACTGAATCTTGAAGAGGATGATGGGAACGAGACACTCTCTTAGCTGTCATGGAGATGTTTTGCAGTCTGGAGACAAGCCCTCAAGCTTCTACATGCGTTAGTGAGATAGGTTCAGTAGCTCGTTAGCAAGTGTTCTACTTTTTTAATATTCATAGGGCAACAGGATGGGAGTTGAGCCTGGGAAGAAAGAGTACTTTACAACCATTAAACATGTGATCCTAGCACGTGGGGCCCTCGTTACTCCTTTTATATCAGGCTTCAATAAAACGCTGAGAGAGAGGTTTCTTGGGTCTCTTGGAAGATGGAACAAGCCCACCTCTTGCAGGCTTGTACCTTCAATCCATGTCCCACCTGTTTTCATTTGCGTGGTGATGGGGTGCCACAGTGGTCACTGACAAATGGCATTGTTGGCAGGATTCTGGATGCAGACGGAAGGAGAGAGTACACTTGAGAGTAACTGAATCCTTCAGCAGACGGCAAGAGGGAGAGGGAGTTTTAGCCAGAGGAAGAGCTATGCTTGGGTTAAAGTGTGACCTTTGGTCTCTTTTAGTCAAAGGGGGAACCACGCTCAGAGTTAGCAGGACCTTTGACATACAGTAAGTAACAATGGGTAATTTTGTGACTACAGAGTTGCAATAATCAGAAACTGATGAGGAAGATAATGAAATCATACAGAAGGTTCAATGAGAGGAAGAGGAAGATAGTTAAGAGAAAGGAGAGGAAAGAAAGATGTAATACATTTCCCTCTCTCAAGAAGCACTAATTCTCCTTTTCCCTCTTGGGGTCAAATCAGTAAACTGTCCTCAGAACTGTCCTTTTTTTTCTTGGCAATGATTGCATTAGTTTCAACAAAGGAAAATACTCTGCCTATTGGTAAAAAACAGGATAATAAACTGACCAAAATTCCAAAAAAGAGAAAATACAAAACTTATGAGAGTTCTTTTAGTTCTTCCTCAGAGGAGAAGGTATGTAATATAGATACTCATAAACAAGAAAATGCCTCAAGGGGTGGCACCTGTGGCTCAGTGAGTAGAGCACCAGCCCCATATACCGAGAGTGGTGGGTTCAAACCTGACCCTAGCCAAACTGCAACAAAAACAACAACAACAAAATATTCAGGTGTTGTGGCGGGCACCTGTAGTCCCAGATCCTTTGGAGGCTGAGACAAGAGAATCACCTAAGCCAAAGAGCTGGAGGTTTCTGTGAGGTGTGATGCCACGGCACTCTACCCAGGGCAAGAAAGTGAGACTCTGTCTCTATATATATATAAAAAAAAAAAGAAAGAAAAAAAGAAAATACCTCAAGCTGCTATGGTGACTCAGGTCAAATAGAAGACCAGTTGAATAGCATCACAGATAAAACTATAAATGTAGATCATCCAATATTGCCTACTAATGCAGATCCTCCAACATTGCCCTCAGCACCTCCCTTTGAAGATAGTCTTCCCATAACCTCTGTTATGAAAGCCCTGTTGGAGGGTCATAAAACAAGTGATTTTACTTTTGAAGATACTTTAGAGCTTTTTTCTGTTACAGTAACTGATATTCCTGAAACTGGACAGTATTTACAATTTAAAATTTGGTGTAGGGAGGAGGCTGACCTGATGAGTTGCTAAAAACAGCAGAGAGGTATTCCCATAACATCAGAACAACTCATTGGGTATGGTCAATTAACAGGGATTCTGAGACAACTTCAATATGATGATGTAGCTATAGTATAAACAAAGTTGTGTTGTCTTTGAGCCTGGGAAATAGTTCAGGCTCCTGAAGATATCTCTAAATATTTTTGTTAAGGTCATGCAATCTGGAAATGAATCTTCCATTGATTTTTCTGGCTTGATTTAAAACTTCAGTAGGTAAAGATGTTGCCCAGGTGGAAGATACGCTTTTCCAAATCTTAGCATTTGAGAATGCTAATTCTGAATGTTGGCAAGTTTTGTATCCTCTAAAGGCACAAAATGCCCCTTTAGAGAAATATATACAAGCATGTTCTGATATGAGAACTGAGCCTTATAAAGCTAACCTTTTTGCTGCTGCCCTAAAAAATGGGTTCAGAACAAATTTCATTAAATGCTATAATTGTAGGAAGCTGGGCCATATAAGTAGAGAGTGTTTGAGGAAGAATGGTAATCAGAATGCCTATAGGAAAAGAAATCTCTCATTTAATAATCAAAGAAGGCAAAGGGGTATAAACCCCCATGTGTATGCCCCAGGTGTAAAAAGGGGCCCTATTGGGAAAATGAGTGCCATTACCAATTTGATAAAAATGGAACACCTTTGCAGCAGGGAAACTATCAGTTAGGCCCAGCCCCAGGCCCACAGGCAAAGAATACAAGTCGAGTTCTACCCACTCACCAGCAACTTAAGCCTGTCCAAGCACTTCTACATGCCACCTCAGGTACTGCCACTTTAGTTTCCAGCATGTGATAATGTTCTTTTACTTCCTAAAATGGGAACAAAAAAATTGAAAACAGGAATATATGGTCCTCTTCCCCCAGGTATATTGGGTTATTATTAGGAAAGAGTAGTTTAGCATTTCATGGGGTTTTTATCCGCACAAGTTGTCAATGGTGACTTCTTAGGAGAAATACAGACCTGATCTTGATAAATGAACCAACCTAAATTTTAGCCGGACAAAAGATTGCTCAATTGCTGCTTCTGCCTCACATTAAATTACCAATTACTGGTAAAAAATGTACCCATGATCTCAGCAATGCAAACAGTATTTTTTGGCAAACCGCTATTGATTATAATAGGCCTAAATTAATACTCACTTTGAAAGATAGATCCTTTAGTGGCCTATTAGATACTGGTGCTAATGTCTCTGTCATAGCACAAGGAGTGGCTGAAACAGATAATGATGTTACTTTTACAGGAATAGGAAATTTAAATTCAGTCTTTCAAAGTATATTGCCTATAACATGTATAGGACCAGATGGTCAAAATGCTCAAATTCAACCATATATAGCTGATATTACTATTAGTTTGTGGGGTCGAGATTTACTTTAACAGTGGAAAACTATGGTAACTATTCTTTCATCTCAATAAAACATTAGAGTCCCCATCTGTGTGGTACCAATTTCCCTTGCAGCAAGGTGTGGGGTACACTCTGCTAAGCAGCCCACACGATGTAGAGGAAACTCAGAGATATGGCCAAACACACTGGCCTCAGCAGTTGGCAGTCTGTCAGGCAATCAGAGAGGTGGGAAGGGTGGGCTGTGTGCTAAGCACTTAGAAATAAAATATGTTCACATTTGGGCCAGGCAGGATGGGGACCCAGAGGTGGAAATTCTCAGGTGCGGGAGTTCTCTCTCCTGAGGAGATGAGGGGTTCTGCCTGTTTGCTCTCCTGACAGGCCTCCCAGTTAATCAGGCACCTTTAGTCTAGTTGCTCCATCTGTTAACTATCTTATTTCTTGCCCTTGCAGTTTGTCTGGTGGGGATGATGTACACCTTGATTTTTTCTTCTTGTGTTAAACTCCCCAATTTTGACTTTTCCAAGATAGTCCAAGTTTTCTCCTTCTGGACAGGAGCTTTTGGTGAAAGATGCCTTTAGTCAGCTATCTTCCCCTCCATTCTCTAATTTACATTTCTACCAATAGCACATGTGAATTTCTTTTCCTCTGCATCCAAGCCTACAGTTGGTTTTTGTCTTTCTGATAAAAAATATTCTACCAGGGGTGAGATAATATGTTTTTCTGTTTTTTTTTTTATTATTATTTCAGGTTAATTATGGGTACAACAAATTAGGTTACGTTGTTTGCATTTCCTAAGTAAAGCCCCTCTTATAATTTTGTCCCACCCCCAAGATGTGTACCACCCTGACATTGTGCCCATTAAGGTGGAGCACACCCATCCCCCACCTTCCTCCCCTCTCCCCACTCCCTTGTTTCCCCACCCCTTAATCCCCACCTTGAATTGATCTGAGTTTTCTTTCCTCTTATGTAGGCATGTATTAGGCCATCTGTCATATTCAAATTGAGTACATTGGATTCTTACTTTTCCATTCTTGTGATACTTTACTAAGAAGAATGTGTTCAACTCTATCCAGGTTAACCAAAAGATGTAAAGTCTCCATCTTTTTCTATTGAATAGTATTCCATGGTATACATTTACCATAGCTTGTTAATCCATTCCTGGATATGTGGGCATTTAGGCTGTTTCCATGTTTTGGGATTGTAAATTGAGCTGTGATAAGCAGTCTAGTATAAATGTCCTTATGATAAAATGATTTCTTTTTCTTCTGGGTAGATGCATAGTAATGGGATTGTGGTATTAAATGGGAAATCTAATTTGAGTTCTTTGAGGATTCTCCATACTTCTTTCCAAGAAGGGTGTATTAGTTTGCAGGCCTACCAACAGTGTTACAGTGTTCCCCTCTCTCCACATTCGCACCAGCATTGGCAGCATTGGGACTTTGTGATGTACATTATTCTTACTGGGGTTAGGTGATATCTCAGGCTGGTTTTGATTCACATTTTTCTGATGACTAGGGACAATGACTACTTTTGTAATTGTTTGTTAGCCATTCATCTGTCTTTTACAGAGAAGGTTCTGTTCATGCCCAGTGATAGATAGAATTGCTAGTTCTTCTTTTGTTGATTAATTTGAGTTTTCTATGCATCTTAGTTATCAAGCTTTTGTGGGATTCATAATATGCAAATATCTTTTCGCATTCTGAAAGTTGTCAATTTGCTTTGATTGTTGTGTTCTTGACTGTGAAGAAGCTTTTAAGTTTAATTACATACCATTTGTTTATTTGTACTGGTGTTGTGATGGCCACTGAAGTCATAAAATCTTTCTCTGGGCCACTGTCTTTAAGAGTTTTTCCTATACTTTTTTTCCTAAGATTTTTATCATTTCATACTTTAGATTTAAATCATGTCTCCATCTTGGGTCAATTTTTGTATGTGGTGAAAGGTGTTGATCCAGTTTCAGTGTTTTATATGTGGTTATCCAGTTATCCAGTACCATTCATTGAATAGGAAGTCTTTTCCCCAGTATATGTTCTTATTTGGCTTATAGAAGATCAGGTGGCTATAAGATGTTAGTTTCATCTCCTTGTTTTCTATTTTGTTTTAGATGCCCATGTCTCTCTTTTTGTGCATTTACCAAGCTGTTATGATCACTATGGACTGGTAATATAGCCTAACATCTGGTAGAGTGTTACCCCAGCTTTTTTTATTATTATTACTTAGCATTGCCTTGGCTATGTGGGGTTTTTCGTGGTTCGATACAAGCAAAACTGTTTTTTCAAAATCTTTAAAGTATAAAGATAACATTTTAATGAGGATTGCATTAAATCTGTAGATTACTTTGAGAAGTACAGACATTTAATGATGTTGATTCTTCCCAGACAGGAGCATGGTATTCTCTTCCATTTGTTAATGTTTTCTGCTATTTCTTTTCTTAGGTTTTTCATAATTCTCTTTGTAGAGGGCCTTCACCTCTTTTGTTAGGCATATTCGTAGATATTCCATTTTCTTTCAAGCTACTGTGAGGGGAATGGGTGTCTTTGATTAGTTTCTCAACTTGGCTGTTGTTGGGATATACATAGGCTACTGATTTGTGGACATTGATTTTGTACCTTCAGACATTATATATTTCTTGATTACATCCAGGAGTCTTGTGGTTGAGTCTCTGGGGTTCTCTAAGTATTAGATCATATCATTAGCAAAGAGTGAGAGTATGACCTTCTCTGCCTCCATTTGGATACCCATTATATACTTCTTTTGCCTGATTGCATTGGCTAGAACTTCCAGCATTATGTTGAATAGTAGTGGTAATAGCAGACATCCTTGTCTGGTGACACATCTAAATGGGAAAGCTTTGAGTTTTATTCCATTTAGTATGATATTAGCTATGTGTTTATGGTAGATGGCTTCAATTAGTTTAAGAAATGTGCCACCTATGCCTGTTTTCTTAAGTGTTCTTATTAGGAAAAGGATGCTGAATTTTATCAAATGCTCTTTCTGCATCTATTGAGAAGATCATGTGGTCTTTGTTTTTGCTTCTATTGATATGGTAAATTACATTTTCTACATTTGTGAATGTTAAAGCAACCATGTATCCCTGGGATGATGCCTACTTGATCATGGTATAGTATTTATTTAATATGTAACTGTAATTTATTGGCTAAGATTTTATTGACTGCTTTTGCATCTATATTCATTAATGAAATTCATCTGTACTTCTCCTTTTCAGTTGGGTCTTTACCTGGTTTGAGTATTAGGGTGATATTTGCTTTATAGAACTTGTTGGGGGTATATTCCTTTCTTCTCAATTTTTTGAAATAATTTCTGCACTATGGGTATAAACTCGTCTTTGAAGATTTGATAGAATTCTGGTATGAAACCATTTGGTCCAGGGCTTTTTTTGTTGGAAGATTTTTTTTTTTTATGGTTTCTTTGATCTCAATTCTTGAAATCAGTCTCGTCAAAAATTCTATTTCTTGATTAAGTAGAGACAGAGGATGTGCTTCTATGTATTGATTAATTTCCTCCACATTGTCAAATTTCGAAGACAGAATATAGATGGTTTGTTCTTTTTTATTCAGTCAGCCACACTGGGTGTCTTCAGTGGGGAGTTCAATCCATTTACCTTTAATTATATACTTTATAAATGTGGTGAAGTTCTATTCATCTTATTTTGTGAAAGTCTGTTGCATCGGTTTGTGTGTGTGTGTGTGTGTGTGTGCCATTGTGGAAGCTAAGTTTCGACCTTTTGTTTCTGTGTCTGTATTTTGCTGGTAGTCTTTTGCAATCAACAGTGTTGATAATAATCTAAGTATTTCCTGTATACCTCATCTTGTTGTGGAAAATTTCCTCAATTTTTGTATGTAATCAAAAGATTTTATACCTCCATCAATTTTGAAGCTTAATTTAGTAGGATACAGAATTCTGGGTTGAATTTTTTTTTTTCTTTTAGAGGTTTAATGGTAGATGACCATTCTCTTCTGGATTAGAAAGTTTCAGCTGAAAAGTCTCCTGTCACCCTAATGGATCTGCCCCTTTATGTCTGCTGGCACTTATTCCTGGCTTGCTGAATTTTCTCTTTAGTCTTGACTTTGGACAGGTTCATTACAATAAGTCTCAGAAAGGCTCTGTTTAAGTTGAGATGACCCAGATTTTGATATTTTTCTAAAAGGAGGGTATAAGAATTTTTAGTTTAACTTGGTATTCTCTAGCAGGGCTTCCATTCCTTTGGAATGATCTTTTTCTCATTCAGGAATCCCTATTACTCGTGTTTTTGAACACTTTGTGAAGTTCCATAGTTCTATGAACAACTATTCCGCTTTCTCTTCTTTTCTACCTCTTTAATGAACTGGATTAACTTGAAGACTTTATCTTCTAGCTGTGAGATTCTTTCTTCTCCATGGTCTAATCTATTTTTGATACTTTCTACTTCATCTTTACATTCCCTGATTGTCTCCTTCATTTCCTTAAGCCTCACCCTATCCTTTCTATATTCTTCATGTCTCTCATCTATCTTTTCATTCTATTTTTCTACTTTCTCATCCATTCCCTCTATTGTCTTCATCCTTCATATATTAAATTCCCTTTCTGTCAAGTCCATTAATTCTTTATAGGTGGAGTTTTCTACAGTAGCTCCATCATGGTCCCTTTGGGAACTTGTTCTGTTTTGGTTTTTCAGGTTGCCAGAATTTTCTGTTGCTTCCTCCTCGTGTGTGTTTTGTTTGTGTTCACCTCCTTGCCCTACTTTTTTCTTCTTACTTCCTGCTTTATTTTAAATTACTTTGTCTCAGTGCTTAGATGTTTACACGGCCCCTTGTTCTAAGGCCAAAAGGAAGAGAAAGGGAAAGAGCGAGCAGGGAGAAAGACAAGGAAAAGAAAGAAAGAAGAAAAAAGAAGAAAACAAAGAAGGAAGAGGGATGAAAGAAATGAATTAAAGAACAGCAGAGAGGAGGACAGAGTGAGATTGAGAGGGACAGGAAAAATGGAGATGTTCAGCAGACTGCTATGGCCATGCCTGCAACTCAAGGAGTAAAGACGTTTGGACTGGAGAGTTCCCTCCCTGTCAGGATCTCCTTACTAGCCTGAGGAAAGTAAGACTCTATGTCTGCCAGCTATAGGAAGAGAAAGGACCAAAGAAAGATGAAAGAAGAAAGACAAAAGTAGAAATGCAATAAAAATAGAAAAAAAAGTCAAAAAGAAAGGAAAAAAAAAGAAGAAAACTTCAGCAGTGTAAACATGCCAATGCTGTTTTTTCAGAAGGCAAAAGTCTCCTTGGTGCTCATAGCTCAGTGGTTAGGACGCTGGGCACATATACCGGGGCTGGCAGGTTAGAACCCAGACCAGGCCTGCTAAAAACAATAGTGACAACTTCAGCAAAAAAAAATAGCTGGGCATTATGGCAGGTGCCTATAGTCCCAGATACTTGGGAGGTCCCATTTTAAGAGAATAACTTAAGCCCAAGACTTTGAGGTTCTGTGAGCTGTGACACCAAGGAACTCTACTGATGGTAATATAGTGAGACTATGTCTCAAGAAAAAGAAGGCAAAGGTAGAAAATTTACCTAGACCATGATCTGATGACCCTCTTGAGCCAGACTTCTGCTGTGACTTCCCATCCAGATCAATGCTGAGATGCCTAGCTCTCCAATAAAAGAGAGGTAAAAAATAAGAAAGGAATATGAATATATAAGGAAGGTTAAAAATATAGTAATATCATATAAAGAAAAATGTAGAAAGAATAAACCAGAAAAGAAATAAACAGCAAAATAATGGGCTATCTTAGGCATTGTATGAGAGGTTTATAGAGGAAAGATGAGATAAGAAGAAAAGTCTTGTCCTTGCAATTTTGATTTGTATTTCCTGATGATTAGTGATACTGAGCATTTTTTCATATGCCCATTAGCTATTTGTATATCTGCTTTTGAGAGATGTCTCTTTGCCCATCACTTCTCAGCCTCTTGGTTAAGATCAAATGTAGACCATTTGCCCTATTTAAAATCAAATTATTTGTTCTATTTCACTATTGAGTTGTTTGAACCACTACTTATGGTTATTAATCCCTTGTTGGATGGATAATTTGCAAATATTTTCCCCATTATTCAGATTGTTTCTTCGCTCTGTTGGTTGTTTCCTTTGCTTTTCAGAAGCTTTTTAGGTTTATATAATTGCATTTGTCTATTTTTTACTTTTGTTGCATGTACTTTGACTGGTTTATATAAAAACAGAATATGCCTAGATCAGTGTTCTAAAGATTTTGCCTAATGTGTTGTTCTGGTAGTTTCACAGTTTTCAGATTTTACAGTGAAGTGTTTAATCCATTTTCATTTTTTACATAGTGGGAGATAAGGGTCTAGTTTCATCCTTTGACATATGAACATTTCATTTTCCCTGTACCACTTATTGAGGAAGAGATCGTTCTTTGCCCAATATTTGTTATTGATGCCTTTGTCAAAAGTGAGATTGCTGAAAATGGATGGATTCATATCTAGGGTTCCTATTCTGTTCCATTGCTATGTATCTGTTTTTTATGCCTGTACCTTGGTGATTTATTTAGTATAGCTGTGTGGTATATTTTGAAGTGAGGTAGTGTAATGCCTTCAGCTTTGTTGTTGTTGTTGTTTGTTCTTTAGATGGGATTGATTTAGCTATTTGGGGTCTTTTGTCAGTCCATAGGAACTGGAGGGTTGTTTTTTTCTGTTTCTCTGAAGAATAATATTGGAATTTTTATAAGAATATCAGCAATACCATGCATCACTTTTGGGTATTATGGGCATTTTAACAGTATTAATATTATTCATCAATGAACATGGGTAAGTTTTCATTTTATAGTGCCCTCATCAATTTCTTTCATCAGAGTTTTTAGTTTGCATTGTAAGAGATCTTTTACCCTTTTACTTAAATTTATTCCTAGGTTTTCTTTTCTTTTTTTTTTTTTTCTTTTGGTAGCTATTTTAAATAGAACTGCTTTGATGGTTTTTCATATTGTTCACTGTTCTCATCTAGAATTGTGACTATTTTCTGTATGTTAATTTTATGTCCTGCAGGTTTATTGAATTTATTATTAGTGCAAAATATTTTGGGTGGATATTTTAGGTTTTTATAAGTTTGTTTCTATACAATGAGAATTTAAATTCTTTCTTTCTATTTTTGGTGCACTTTATTTCATTATTTTGCTTAAATTACTCTGGCTAAGACTTAATCATACTGTGTTGAAGACAAATAGTAAAGTAAACTTATTCTGGATCTCAGAGAAATGTTTCCTGATTCAGAATGATTTTAACTATGGGTTGGTGACATATGGCATATGTTATTTTGAGTTATGTTCCTTCTATACCCATTTTCAAATCAGTTTTTATTATGAAGGGCTATTGAATTTTATCAAGTTTTTTTCAGCATATATTGAAATAGTCACATTTTTTCCTGCATTATGTTAATATGTTGTATCATATTTATTTATGTGCATATGTTAAACCAATCTTACATGCCTGGGATAAAACTCACTTGATCATGGTGAATGATCTTCTTAATGTGTTATTGAATTTTGTTTGCTAGTATTTTGTTGAGGATTTAGCATCTGTGTTCTTGAGTGGTAGTAACCTGTAGTTTTCTTTCTTTCTTTTTTTTTTTTTTTTTGTAATGTCCTTATCTGGGTTTGCTGTCATGGCAAATTCATAAAATGAGTCTGAAGTCTTTTCTCCTTCAATTTTTTTGAAGAACTTGAGTAGAATTAGTATTAGTATTGCTTTAAATGTTTGATAGACTTTGCATTCAAACCATCAGATGCTAGGCTTTTCTTTGATTGGAGACTTTTATTGCTACTTTAGTCTTGTCACTAGTTGTTGATCTTTTCAGGTTTACTTTTTTTGTTTATCTTTTAAAATTTATATTATTATTATTTATTAAATCTAACTTTGTATATTGATGCATTTGTAGGGTTCAGTGTACTGCTTTGATACACAATGTGAAATGCCTACATTGAACTAAGTTACACATCCATAATAATTATACTCATTTTTTAATGTTTGAAATGTACCATTGCATCATGCACATTAGATGAGGTCCCCCCATATACCCTCTCTCTGACCATATGCCCCTTCCCCTCCCCTCTCTCTCCTCTTCCCATCAACAATCTGGACTATAGTTATGTTTTGCTATTCATATGAATGTGTAGGTGATTATATATTGATTTATAGTAGTGTTGATTACATTGGATACTTGTACTTTACTAAGAAGAATATGTTCCAGCTCCATCCAGGTAAACTTATAAGCTATGAAGTCTCCATCTTTTTTATGGCTGCATAGTATTCCATGGTGTACATATACCACAATTTGTTAATCCATTCATGGGTTGATGGGCACTTGGGCTGTTTCCACATCTTTATTATTATGAATTGGGCTGCAATGAACATTCTGGTGCAAGTGTCTTTGTTGTAAAGTGATTTTTGTTCTTCTGGGTATATACCTAGTAGAGAAATTGCAGGATCAAACTATAGGTCTACTTTTAGTTCCTTGAGTATACTCCAAACTTCTTTCCCAAAAGGTCGTATTAGCTTCCATTCCCAACAGCAGTGTTGAAGTGCTCCCTTCTCTCCACATCCACACCAACATCTGTAGTTTTGGGATTTTCTGATGTGGGCTAATCTTACTGGAGTTAGATGATATCTCAAAGTGGTTTTGATTTGCATTTCTCTGATGATTAAGGGCGATGAGCATTTTTTCATGTGTTAATAGGCCATGTGCTTGTCTTCATCAGAGAAGTTTCTGTTCAAGTGTCTTGCCCACATAGAAATGGGATTATTTGTTCTTTTCTTATTAATTAGTTTGAGTTCTATGTGGATTCTAGTTATCAGACCTTTGTCAAAAGCATAACATGCAAAATTCTTCTCACATTCTGAAGGTTGTCTGTTTGCTTTACTTACTGAGCTCTTGGCTGTGCAAAAGCTTTTCAGTTTGATCAGATCTTAGTAATGTATGTTTGGTGTTGCTTCAATTGCCCAGGGGGTCCTCCTCAGAAAATATTCTTTGAGGCCAATTTCTTTAAGTGTTTTCCCTGTGCTCTCTTTTAGTATATTTATAGTTTCATGTGTTAAATTTAAATCTTTTATCCAGTGAGAATCAGCACCTTTTGTTAAATAGGGAGTCTTTCCCCCACTGAATATTTTTGATAGGCTTGTCAAAGGTCAAATGATGATAAGTAGCTGGGTTCATCTCTTGGTTCTCTATTCTGTTTCATAAATCTACCTCTCTGTTTTTGTGCCAGTACCATGCTGTTTTGTACCTTCACTTTACATCTATATTATAGGCTGAAATTGGATAATGTGATAGATACCTCCTGATTTGTTCTTATTTCTGAGTAATGTATTTGCTATTCAAGGTTTTTTCTGATTCAGTATAAAATGTAGTATTATTTTTTCAAACTCTTTAATGTATGACAGTGGTGATTTAATAGGGACTGCATTAAATCTATAGATTGCTTGGGTAGGATGGACATTTTAACAATGTTGATTCTTCCCAGCCATGAGCAAGATATGTTTTTCCATCTGTTAACAGCTTCAGCTATTTCTTTTCTCAGAGTATCATAGTTTTCTTTGTAGAGTTCTTTCATGTCCTTTGTTAGGTAAATTCTGAAATATTTCATTTTCCTTGGCACTACTCTAAAAGGAATACAGTCCTTGACTATATTTTCAGCTTGACTGTTGTTGGCATATATAAAAACTACTGATTTGTATTTATTGACTCTGTATCCTGAGATGCTGTACTCCTTGTTTACTTCTAAGAGTTTTGAAGTTGAAGTTGATTCCCTGGGATTTTCCAGGTATAGTATCATATCATTAGCAAAGAGTGAGAGTTTGATCTCCTCTGTCCCTATTTGAATACACTTGATCACCATTTCTTGCCTGATTGTGGTGGCTAAGACTTCCATTACTATGTTGAATAGCAGTGGAGACAGTGGGCATCCTTTCCTTGTTCCTGATCTGAGTAGAAATGTTTTCAATTTTACCTCATTTAGTATAATATCAGCTAGGGGTTTGCTGTAGATTACTTCTATCAGTTTAAGAAATGTTCCTTCTATGCATATTTTGTTAAGTGTTCTGATCATGAAAGGATGCTGGATATTATCAAAGGCTTTTTCTGCATCAATTTAGAGAATAATATGGTCTTTGTTTTTTATTTTGTTTATGTGATGTATTATGTTTATACATTTGTGTATGTTGAACCAAACCTGTAACCCTGGAATAAAACCAATTTGATCATGGTCTATAATTTTTTTGATGTGTTCTTTAATTCCGTTTACTAAGATCTTATTGAATATTTTTGCATTTATATTCATTAATGATAGATATTGCAACACCTAAAGCCCTGGTCTCAGTCCCAGCAGGAAGGAACCAGGCATGACACGGATTAGAAGTATAAGCTTGCAGGAGATGGGCTAACCTTAAGTGCAGGGTAGCCCAGATCCCCCTCTGCAATGGCTATTTATTAAGGTTATACACAACAAGTGTGGAGAGTTAAGGTAATTAATAATGAAGGCTGCATGCATAAGGATTGCCACATGCCCTATCCTCATGTGTTCTTCCCCCTCAACCCCCATGAAGAAGTACTAAGCATCAATGTTTAACACATGCTTACTAGTGAGTGACTTATCTTATCTCATTCCAGAACACTGAGTTACTTGAGGGACTTCCCTCAAGTCACAAAATGTCTCTAGGTTTGCCAGGAGACTGTCCTGGTCTCAGCGTTACCTTTTAAGGTGATAAGAATCAGTAACCTTCCTTTGCAAGCATGGTGTCCATTCCTCTACATATCCCCCATTTTTGTTTAAGACATTTTGGGGTAGGATAAGGAAAAAAATAGGCGTCGTTTCTTTCAATAGTTCTTCTCATCAAGCAGCTCCTCTTCTTTCTAGGCAAAAGAACAAGAGAGCACATATAATAATTAACAGAATTATACCAGTGGTGCCAGTGAGGGCCTTCAGAGAAGAAAAAAGAGAGAAATTAGTAACACTATTGGAAACGCTTTTTAACTTCAGTTCCTGTGACAGATTGCAATTATTTAGTAAAGGTTTCAGATATATGTTGTTGTAAATCTATCCAAAAATGATGTTATGTTGTTCCAGCCAGGTTAGGCACAGGGGAGGAGACATGCCTCTTCCATGCCAAACAATATGGGAATGGCTGGCTATGGTAGTGGTTCTTATAAAAACCAATGCGTTTCTCCACCTAATTGTTTGTTTCAGGCTGACCCATGAGTTCTCCAATCAATGACACTTCCATAGGAAGTATTAACTAATGCCCGAGGTTTCTTACCTCTGCCCATATTCCATTGCACCCATTATAAATGGGTAGCAATAGTCATAGGGCAGATTGGAATGTGAGGTGGGGGAAGAGTAGTGTCATACAACCCTCTCCAAGTTGAAGTCTGGAGGAGCAGCATGGTTTTTATTTGTTTTTAATACTATTACATATAAGAGAAAATCATCCAGTGGGAATGGGTTGAAGGTAACGACTGCCAGGACTTAAATAGAAATGGTAGGGTTAATCTAAGATATTGTTCTGTTAAGGGGAGAATTAGGGATATAAGCTCAATAAGTGAAATTCTTTGTAGCAGCATTTACCTTTGTTGACACTAGCACAATCATTGCCAGGAACAAGAAATCTGCCATTAGATGTTTATCTTGACGTTTCATTAAATCTTCAGCTGCTGATGACAGCTTTTTTATTTGATCCCAAGAAGGAAAAGTGGAGTTAGTGGTTCTTGGGAGAGGATGATGTCTGTTCATCTGCTTGATGGTCATGTTATTGAAGAGATCAGTGGGGGCAGAGTCGTCCAAGTACTGGTGAGGTCTGTTGCTCATATTGAGGTTTAATCCAGCTGCAGGTACAACAACATATACCTGAAACCTTTTACTAACTTTTCTTGCTGTTCTGTAATAATATGAGCAAAGCCTCAACCTCAATGTAACACATAACCAGGTTCCTATTCAGACATATTGGGTTTCTTATAGAAAATAGGTTGCTGTATTGGAGAAGGTGATGAATGGGTAAAAGATGTCCAGTGATGTTCAGCAGTGTTTCTATCATTGTTGAGATTAAAAAAATTAAGAGTGAACAGAGCTCTAGTAAGAATATATCTAGGACTGTTATTCAAGGGGAGTAGAACATCTCCTCCTTTGTGTTTAAAAAACATATCTTCATGTTTTGTGGTGTCATTCAATAATGGCCTGGCCTTGAGAATTATAGGGAATACCATGAGAAAGTTGAATATTCCAAAAAGACAGAAAGGTATTTAATTTTTGAGCAGAATAAGAAGGTGCATTGTCAGTTGTAATAGACTTAAGGAGTTTCATGACATTAAAACATTCTAATAAATGTTGAATGACATGATGAGCCCTTTCTCCGGGTAAGGCTGTTGCCCAAGAAAAAGGAGAAAAAGTATCTATGGAATGATGAACATATTTTAACTTACCATAAGATGGGACAATATTCACATCTGTTTGCCATATTTGATTTGCCATTTCTCCTCTAGGTTTGATACCTTCGTGAAAGGAGGGAACATGTATTTTTGAGCAAGAAGGGCAACTAGAAAGAATGTGCTGTGACTGAGTTTTTGTAAGATGAAATTTCTCATGAAGCATCTTTGCATTAGCATGTGTAGGAATGAAAGTAGATGCTTCTTGAACAGTACCAACAAGGGCTTGATCTATTTGTGAATTTAGTGAAGTCATAGGACCAGGTAGAATGATGTGTGCTCTAATAAGAGTAATGTATATAGCATGAATATGGTATCTAAGGAGTCTCTGGATAGATTGAAAAAGAGAAGAAATTTCATCAGGGGAAGTAACAGTTGTTGTTTCTAGGAGGTTAACAGCAAAACAAGTATATTGAGAGTCTGTTACCACATTCATAAGACAATGCAAGTCTTGGAGTAGAATAAGAATAGCACACATTTCAGCCTTTTGGACAGAATTATAAGGACTTTGAACAACTTTTGAGTTATTACCATCAGTGTATCCAGCCTTGCCATGCTTGTTGGCATCTGTGTAAATAGTAATACCATCTGTAATTGGTGAGTTTTTGACAATATGAGGAAGGATCCAGGAAGTAAGTTTTAGAAATTGAAATCTTTTATTCTTGAGGATATTCATTGGTAATTAAGCATATATAAGATGCAAGAGTGATTTGCCAAAACAAAGATAATTGAAAATTGAGTTGAATTTGCTTTTCTATAAAAGGAACAATGATAGAACAAGGGTCATAGCCTATAAGTTGGCTAATTCTGTTTCTGCCTTTAGGAATTAACTCTCAAATTTTGTCTAAATATTTGTCTAATAATACAGTTTTATTAGAAAGGAATAGCCACTCTGAAAGGGTGTTCTCTTGATAAATAACTCCAGTTGGAGAGTGAGAAGTGGCTATAATTATTAGTTGAATCAGCAATCTAATGTCAACTTGATCTAATTCTTTTGAGGCAAACTCTTTTTCAATTAGTTGCAGTTCCTTCTTTGCCTCTGGAGTAAGTGAACAAGGACTATTTAAGTCCAAAGGTCCTTCCAGGATTTTAAAAAGATTAGTTAAGGCATAGGTTGGTATTCTTAAAGTTGGATGTAACCAATTAATATGACCTAACAGGTTTTGGAAATCATTTAAGGAAGATACAGAATCTAAGCTAAGATTAACATGTTGTGGGAGAATTTGAGTTTAAGTCAATTTGTATGCAAGATAATTATAGGGGGATGTAGTTTGAATTTTTTCTGGAGCAATTTAAAGACCATAAAATTTTTAGGGTAAGTACAACTTGTTTAAATATGTCTTGCTGAACATCTAAACTTTGGTGTGCAAATGGAATATCATCCATATAATGAATGATGTAGGCTGTAGGATATTTTTTCCTAATGTGCTGTAATGGCTGATCAACAAAATGCTGACACAAAGTATAACTATTTAACATACCTTGTGGCAGAACTCTCTACTGAAAATGCTGATAAAGAAAAGGCAAAATGTGTTCGGTGTTCAGGATTCAAGTATATTCTGAAAAAACAATCTTTTAAGTCAATGACATATAAATACCAAAAGGAAGGGATCATGGAGGGTAAAGGAAGTCCTGGTTGCAGGGGACCCATAGGAGCAATTGTTTCATTAACTTTGCGAAGATCAGTAATCATTTGTCTGATTTCTTTTTTTACAACAAAGACAGGAGAATTCCAAGGGCTGGTAGAGGGCTCAATATGTCCTTGCTCTAACTGTTCCTGAATTAAAAATTGTAAGGCATCCAGTTTTTCTTCAGTTAATGGACACTGCTGCACCCACACTGGTTAATTGCTCTTCCGAGATAGCTTGAGAGCATATTTTGGGGCAGTGGCCTCTATGCTAAATTTGACATTTGAAAGGAATTAGTATGAGAGGAAGGTATAGTTATTACAGTTTTCCATTGCTGAAGTAAATCTCGACCCCACAAGTTAATAGCAATATCAGCTATGTATGGTTGAATTTGAGCATTTTGATTATCTGGTCCCAAACAAGGTAAAGGTGTAATGTACTTCAAAAGACTGAATTTAAAGTTCCTATGTCTGTAAAAGTAACATTGATTATCTGTTTTGGCCACTCCTTGGGCCACAGATTTAAAGCCATGGCTTTAACATCTGCACCAGTATCTAACAGGTCAGTAAAGGATTTATCCTTCAAAGTGAGTATTAATTGAGGCCTATTCTTATCAGTAGATGTTTGCCAAAAATCAAATTTTTGCTTACAAAAAATGCTGTTTATACTGCTAAGACCACTGGCATGTTTTTTTTAACCAGTACTTTGTAATTTAATGTGGGGCAGGAGTAGCAATTGAGCAATCTTTTGTCCGGCTAAAATTTGAGCTGGTTGGTTTACTGAAATCATGATCTGTATTTTCCCTAAGAAGTCACTATCAATAACACTTATGTGGACAAACACTCCATAAGATGTTAAACTACTTTTTACTAACAATAACGTAATAGTATTGGGGGAATAGGACCACATATTCCTGTTTCTAATTTCTTTACTCCCATGTTGGAAAGCAAAAGAACATCACATGCTGGTAAATCTAAAGAGGCACTACTTGGGGTGGCATGTAAAAGGGATTGGATGGACTTAAGTTCCTGGTGAGTGGGTAGTTCTCCAGACCTGGATTCTTTGCCTGCAGGACCCCTTAACGGTACTCCAGACTAGGAGGGATATTAGTAACTGTGAACTGGGAAAAGCCCTATAATATCTTTAAAAGTAAAGTCACTGGTATTTCATCCTTCTAATAAAGCCTTCATAATAAAGTCACAGGTTGATCATCTACATAGGGAGGCACTGAGGGCAATGTTGAGTGATATATGTTAACATTTTTAACTATATTTTTGTATTTATTTTATTATTATTTTTTTTTTTTGGAGAGTGGAGTGTGCACCCACCCCACCGATCTTGGCATTCCTGGACTGGCCTGGATGGGCCCTGCCACGTCCACAACCACACCACCCCTGGGGCAAGGGGCATCTGTGGACCTAGCAACTTGGTAGACACTGTCGCTGGCCACAGTCCCTGGTCCTGTCTGGGGCACAAGGAGGAGGTGGGTCCCTGAGCTCAGAGAAGGTAGGCGGGGAGGGAGTGGCACCCTATGGAGTCACCCACCCCGAAGTAGTTCAGACTCCACCTCCGCCGCTGCCCCCCCACCTGCGCTTCCTGCTGCCTGTGGGCAGGAGAAGGGAGGACGACTGCTGAAGGTCAGTCAGACAGATGGACCTGACTCAAGGCCCTGTGGTGCTGGGAGTGTGCCCGGGTGTTGGCCGGGACAAGCCCTTGTGTCCAGGGCTATGTTAGCATTTTTAACTGTGAGACGATTCAACCAGTCTTCCAGCTGTTTATTCTGCCATAATGGACATTGGGATATTTTCTTGTGTATTCATGTCTGTATCACATACTTCCTTCCCTGAGGAAGGACCAGAAAAATCTTCATATGCTTCTGGTTCCCAATTCTCCTCAGGTCTAGGTTCCCTCTAAACTTCACTATTCTCCTCACTTTCAAATTCTGCTCTAACATACCCTTCTTCCTCATTTTCTAATTCTCATGACTTCCCAAACATTAAGTTACCCATTATTTTCTCTAAATATGTTTGCTTATTATTTACCAAAGGCCCCACTTATTCTGAGTGGAGTTCTTTTGTTTCTAGTATGGCCAAAGGTCCTACTTTCTCTGAGCAGAGTTTCCCTTTGGGATTTCCTTCCACTCTCTACTGAAGGCTTCACTTACTTCCAAGTGTCCTTTGTCCCCTTCAGTCTGCGTCCCCAGTGTCCTGTTATATCCTGCAGTATCCTGCCAACTGCGCCAGATGTCGTGACACCGAAGGCCATGGTCTCAGTCACCACAGGAAGAAACCAGGTGTGACACAGATTAGAAGTATAAGCTTGCAGGAGACAAGCTAACCTTAAGTGCAGGGTAGCCCAGATCCCCCCACCAATGGCTATTTATTAAGGTTATACACAACAAGTGTGGAGAGACAAGCTAATGACATACACAACAAGTGTGGAGAGTTAAGGTAATTAATAATGAGGGCTGCATTCATAAGGATTGCTACGTGCTCTATCCTCATGTGTTCTTTCCCCACAACCCCCATGAAGAAGTATTAAGCATCAATGTTTAACACATGCTTATTACTGAGTGACTGACCTTATCTCATTCCAGAACACTAAGTTACTTGAGGGATTGCTGCCAAGTCACAAAACATCTCTAGGCTTGCCAGGAGACTGTCCTGTTCTCAGCATTTCCTTCTAATGTGATAAGAATCATTAACTGTCCTTTGCAAGCATGGTGTCCTTTCCTGTACAGATACTGTTCTATAATTTTCTTTCTTTGTTGGGTCCTTTCCTGGTTTGGGGATCAGGGTCATGTTTGCTTCATAGAATGTGTTGGGAAGTATTCTTTCTTCTTCTATGCTTTAGAAAAGGTTTTTAATATATGTACTCATTCCTGGGGTGGAGCAAGATGGCCACCGAGTAATAGCTTCCTTGCAACTGGGCACGGTGAGACTGGGGAGAGAAGACTTCAGGCATCTCTGGCTGGTGGGATCTGCCCAGAAACATCCTTTTGGGGACACAGGGAGACAGCATGAGACTTCTGGACCCCCTGAGGAAGGCAAAAGCTGTGGAGAACTGGCAAGTGTTCATTCGGTCATCCTGCCAGCAGCTATGGGTGCAGCAGCAGTGAGACTGCAAGCTGGAAAGGCCTTACTTGTGAGCTTCTTGTTTGGGTTTCTTTTGGACTTGGCACTCAATTGAACTGCCTTGGGAGAACTTGGGCAAGAGTGCAGAGGTCTTTGAATGTTGTCTGGGTCCCCAGACTGGGCCACTGAGCCAGACAGAGCTACCAGTGTTTCGTTGTGGGCTGTGTGGAGCCATTGTGGGAGAACTGCCCTGGAAAGCTCCACCCTCAGGGTTGCAGAATAAGCATTGGGCAGGAGCCAGTAATCTAGTGACTGAGCAGCCTAAAGGGACTGAGACACCTTGCAGCCTTAGCCCTCAGGGGCATAGGATAAGACCAGTTTTAGCACATTGGGTAAGTGGATAGTCCACTTAAGGAGTCATCCCAGCCACAAGTGCTTTCCTGGGAAAGCTTCTACTTAGCCCACGTTAGCAATTTAAAGTGCCTTCTAAGCAGGCTGAGGAAGATTTAAGCTCTCAACCCTGTGGGGTTTGAGTAATCATTAGAGGCCTCTGGTCTCCATTTTGTACAGCTGTATCAACATTGTGACTAACATATCATACCTGAGAAGATCACCTCTTCCCCAGACAATATCAGCAAGATATATGTACTGCTTTGTTTTTTGTTTTGTTTTGTTTTGTGTTTTTGTTTGTTTGTTTTTGTTATTGTTGTTTTGTTTTTAATTTCAGCATTTTCCTTAAAGATTTTTCTTTTCTTCATTTTTCTAGTTTAAATATTATTTTCCATTGTTGCCTTTTTCAACAATTAGAACTTCAATTTTGCTAGTCTTTCTACCCATATTAATTGTTTATTTCCCCCAGTTTTATCTCATAAAGTTTTTGGTTTTCTTCCTTTGGTTTGATTTATTGCATTTTTGTCTTTTCTCTCTACTTGGTGGAGGTTGGGCACTGTGTTCACACAGGTTGGCAAAGAGCTGTTGACCTAGCCAACCAACCCAGCACCCCCAGAGTTTGGGGGTTCTTAATGTTGGGTCAAAGTACCCTACTTTACACCTATATTGCTCCCCTCCCCCTCTTTCTGTGCCTCTCTGCTTTTGGTTGATAGGTGCTTATACCCACCCACTCTCCTTTTTCCTTTTTCTTCTCTTCTTCTTTCTTTTCTTTCTTTCTTTCTTTCTTTCTTTCTTTCTTTCTTTCTTTCTTTCTTTCTTTCTTTCTTTCTTTCTTTCTTTCTTTCTCTCTCTCTCTCTCTCTCTCTCTCTCTCTCTCTC
>CAUYON010069377.1:0-12680 GCA_963573935.1 Arctocebus calabarensis | reverse complement strand
TCTTGCCTCTGCCTCCCAAGTAGCTGGGACTACAGGCACCCACCACAACGCCTGGCCATTTTTTGGTTGCAGCCGTCATTGTTCTTTGGCAGCCCGGGCTGGATTCGAACCCTCCAGCTCAGGTGTACGTGGCTGGCGCCTTAGCCTGTTGAACCACAGGCACTGAGCCACCACCTGATTTTCATTCTTTTCAGTCTTGGACTACCAGGGACCTCAGAGTGCATCCCTACCCTGACCACACTAGTATTCAGCCTCTTGACACTTCATCCGATTGAGGGAGACTGAGCCCAGAAACGGAAAGTGATCTGATCATACACCTTCTAACCCATCTTGCCTTCCTTTATCCAGCTCGTCCAGGAGGGAGGGGTCTGATTCTAGGGGCAGGAGAAGGAGGTGTTGGAAGCTGGGGAGAGCCCTCAGGCTCCTCTGACTTCCCAGCAGGGTCAGCCACGGAGGCCAGCTCTAGGAAGTGGGGGAGTTCCTAGAGGGCATGAAATCCTGACACACAGGTGGCTCTCCCCATGATACCTCCTTAAGGCCTCCCCAGGACACAGCAATCACCACCTCTCCAGCATCCCAGCCCATCAGTGTCAGCTCAGCCAGGAGACTGTTGTTTCTCAGGCTAAACAGTTGCTGCTCCTTTGAAACAACCTCCCACCACACCCCAAGACTCCATTCTAAATCAGGCAGCCCCAGGGACTTTGTCTCCCCAGCTATCAGGCTACAGTGGGGAGCAGGTGGGCCAGGTGGGGCAAGGACTGCTTTGTTCCACTGGAGTGTGGGGAGAGCAGACTCAGGTCCTACTGGCATACTTGGTATCAGTTCTGGTCTATATAAATCTCTCTACTGGGTTGAACAGGCCTATGTTACTTCCAGTGGCCATTGTTACCTGTTCTGATCCATTCCACTGGCCTGTGATACTAGTGTACAGAGTCCTCACTGTCCCCTGTGGATAGAGCCAGTCTGGGCTTCTGGTTTGGCTGGGTCTGCCCCATTTATAAGGATCTTGGTGGCCTGTCTTGGTCTGCACTGTAACACTATATGGTGGCCCCTCTGTCCAGAGCAGACAGCTGAGGCCTCCTTTTCCTGGGGACCTGCCACTCAGCCTCTGCTCCAGGAACCCAAATCAGAGTCAGCAGGGGCAGGGGCCTTGGGCTGCTATACAGGAGCCTGAGGGCCGGGCAAGTCCTTCCTGTCTGTTCAAAGACAGAGCTGGACTCAAGGGCTTACAAAGTAGATGACAATGTGGCCTATGCAAATGTCAGCACACATGTAGTTGGGGCACGTTGAGAGCAGGAGTCAAGGACCTTGCCCACTGAAGTCCCTGGAGATGACAGTGATAAAATACAAGGAGTGATCTCCCCATCAGTGCAAACACAAGCTGGATTTCAATGGGCTACAGGTGAAAATCAAACCAGTCACAGCTCTTGGAGAGCCATCAGTCAGCCAGGGAGTTAATAGTCGCAATAGAAGAAGGTAAGCCCTGAGAGTGGTAGCCAGAGGGTGATAGCAGAGGCATGTCCCCCAGGGCATCCTTCTAGGAGATTAGGGAAGGCTTCATGGAGGAGGTGATGCTTGAGCAGTTTTATGAGGTGAGTGGAAGAGGAGCAGCAGGAGCAGTGTGCTCTTGGGAGGCATGGAATGCAGCGAGGCAGGGACTAGCTTGGACTGGGTACCAGGTAAACTGCTCCGGCTTTCTCGTTTGGTGAAGTCTTGCTCTCCCTCTGTGCCTGGCCTGGACACCCCATCTTAGTCCTGGGAACCTCACCAGCCCAGCCACCCCCCCGCCCCCCATTCCATGACACTGATCAAGACTACAGGGAAGATGACCCAAACCCTTCTTAGGCACAGCTGGACCCACCCATGACTGGACAGGGGAGGAAGGAGGGGGCCCATGAGGGCTGTGACCAAGGCACAGAGTCTACAGTCCAGGCCACCTGCCCTCCCTGGAACCAGCCCTCCCACCCCCAGCCAGCCCCAGCCAGGGCCTTCCTCTGGCTCCAGCAGGGGTGGCAGGAAGCTCCCACTGCTGAATAATTGAAAGGAAGGCTTTCAGCAGTTCTCCCTCCCCCCAGCCAGCATCTTCTGGAGGGTTGGGTAACAAACAGCAGCGCCAGCGCTTCCCTAGAGAGACTCCAAGGAGGCAGGGAAGAAGCTCACTCACTAACCCTCTCACTGCCGGCTGTCTGAGCCACCTCTTCCCTCTTCCTGTGGTGTCTTCTGACCAGGCGGTGTATGTTAGTCTCTACTGCTCCATATGGGTTGCTGTCTATGAAAAGCACCATTATTGGGCTACTAATCTTCATAGGTTCGTACTGTTTTGAAATGGTGATTATCAACCTGATCTGTTCTGATTTAGATGGATCTATATTTCCTTTTTTTTTTTTTTTTTTTTGAGACAGAGTCTCACTTTGTCACCTCGATACAGTGCTGTGACATCATAGCTCACGGCAACCTCCAACTCTTGGGCTCAAGCTATTCTCTTGCCTCAGCCTCCCAAGCAGCTGGGACAACAGTCACCTGTCACAATGCCTGGCTACTTTTAGAAACAGGGTGTCACTCTTGCTCAGGCTGGTCTCAAACCTGTGAGCTCAGGCAATCCACCTGCCTCAGCCTCCCAGAGTGCTGGGATTACAGGCATGAGCCACCGCACCCAGCCCTGGATCTATATTTCTTACTGGTTTAACTTGTGCCTGTAGTGGTTTATACTAGTTGGCATAGTTTATGGGTAAAAACAACTAGCAATTAATACATACCCCATACAGTACCCAGACACTGCACTGTACATACGTTTGCTCCTTCACTCCTCAACCCTATTTTATAGATGAGGAAACTGAGCACTGAGGGTAAGTCACTGGCACACACAGTGACTTGAACCCAGGTGGGTAGAGCTGGCTCTTCTGTTACTTGCTGGTCTGCATGGGTTAGTCTTGGTTTATGTGGATGGGGCTATCCTTCAGGATTAGATCTTTCTCCAAGAGGCAGAGGCCCGAGGGCACCAGATTGTAAGAAACATAGTGCCAAAAATGCAAATCTAATCATGACCTCCCCAGCTCAACATCCTTTACTGGCTCCTTATGCCCATAGGGCTTGGTTCTATTCCTCATCCTGCCCCTGAAGGCCCTGGTGGGCTGGTCTCACCACCACCACCCCAGGCACTGGGCTCAGCTGTGCACAAACCCATGCTCTTCCCTCTTTCCTCTCTAAGCCTTCTTCCCACACACTCCCACACCCTGCCCATGACGTCCTTCCTCCCTGTCTTTGTCCTGCCAACTCCTGCTTATGCTTCAAGATCTCTCCTCCAGGAAGAACTCCCAGCTGTGCTCCTCCCCACACATGCCCTGGCTCTGTTAGATGTCTCTGACATGTGTCCCCTATTCTAGCACTAGAAGCATCCTTGCTTCTCCCCCTGCATTTCTCTCTTGTCTTCTGCCAGACCCTGGAGTAGACACTCAGAAAAAGCTGTTATATGAGCAAGTGACTCAACTTTGGAGCTGGGGAGGTATCTCTCACTCTGGGGCCACTACTCCCCAGACCCACCTATCAGTTTGTTATAGCCAGTGCTTGGTAAAAACAGTAGTTACTGTTTGTCATGCTGAGGCCCGAAGGTGTGCAGAAGAGTCCCTACAGGGAAGGGAGGGTCTGGCAGGAGAGTGCTCTGGAGAATGTGTCCATGTCATGATACACCTGGCTGCAATGCCAGGGATTGGGGTAGGGGACACCTAGATTTTCTGGACACAGTGCAGATGGCTTTTCTTTTCTAGCTTGATAAAATACCTTCACAAGCCGTTGTGGTCACACACTCATTTTTACCAACACCCAGACTTAGTTTCTCAACCTAAGGACCTGGTTGCATACGTGTTTGTCAGTTCTGTCACATTTCTGACAATTAAAAAGAATCTTTTTCCTATAGAAAATTCAGGAGGCATACCCATGCCCACCCTGTCTCCTGGACTTTTTCTCTGGAAGGTCTCATCCTGTACTTGCAGCCTCCCCCTTCACAGAAATGCAGCTTCCTGCATCAGGCCTTCTATTCCACCCTGGCCCTCTCAGCCCCAGGTCCCTGGACTCTGACATGCCCTTGGTTTTAGTCTGGGCTATCCCCTTTCTGGACTCCCCATCTCTTACATGGAGAAGACTCATCTTCCATAGGGTCATTTCAAACATCATTCCCTCTGTGGAACATTCCTTGACTACTTTAGGCAAAGGTAAACCCTGCCTGTTCTCCTTTTTGCTCCCCCAGCACTGGGTGGGTATTGGGGGACAGAGTCAGCATCTTTCTTCATAGCAAACTTGTCACTGAAACAATGAAAGAACAAGTGATCCCACCAAGCTACAAGGTAGGGGGTATTGTCTCCATTTTACAAATGAGGAAACTGAGGCTCAGGGAAGGTTAATGACATTTTCTGATTACCCAGGCATAAGTGGTAGATCTGCTATATTCAAACTAAAGTCTTGGACTTCAAATCCAGCACTCCCTTTCTAACACCCTCCTTTCCTGGGCCTGTTGTGAGACAGCACATCCGTATGTGATCGTAGATGGAGAGCTCACTCAAATCCTTGGGAACCTGTACCTTTGAGGCTCTGAAGGCCCTGAATCCAGACATTACCACTGGAGAGGTAGGTTTCTGGTAGGCAGTGGCAGGGATAGGGGAACAAGTGCTGCTCCCCTGGGTGAGTCTTTTGAACCCCAGGAGCAAAAGAGCCCCGTGGGTGCTGTCCGTGGTTCTGGAGACCTGAGATGCTGCCAAGAGAGATGCGGAACCAGGAGGAATTTACTGAGGTCAAGAAAGGGTGAGAGGAAAGTGTGGCCTGGGTCATATCACCAAGCTCCTCCAAATGATGCCTTAGCCCCCACTCCGGGCTCCAGACTCTGCCCTCTTCTCCCTCCACAATCAACAATATCGTTCACACTTGGGTTCACCTATATAATTATGACTCCTAAATCAGGCCCAGATCTTGGTTTCTTAAGCACCAGACCCATGATCTGAGACATCCTGGACATCTTCACCTGTATATCTAGGAACTCCTTGCATTCACCATGTCCAAAACAGAACAGTCACAACTGACAAACAATAATAGTGATCACCAGTGCCAATTATGAGACATTCATGGCACACTTATGGCAATTCACATGCATCAATCCTTTACAATAAACCTTTAAGGAGGATGCTATTATTAGTTTTATTTTATTTATTTATTTATTTATTTATTTATTTATTTTGAGACAGAGTCTCATTATGTTGCCCTTTGTAGAGTGCCATGGCGTCACAGCTCACAGCAACCTCAAACTCTTGGGCTTTAGCGATTCTCTTGCCTCAGCCTCCCGCGTAGCTGGGACTACAGGTATCCGCCACAACACCTGGCTATTTTTTTTTAATTAAATCATAGCTGTGTACATTAATCCAATCATGGGGTACAATATGCTGGTTTCATATACAATCTGAAATATTTTCATCAAACTGGTTAACATAGCCTTCATGGCATTTTCTTAGTTATTGTGTTAAGACCTTTATATTCTGCATTTAGTTACGTTTCACCTGTACCCTTCTAAGATGCACCGTGGTCCCACCAATTTCCCTCTCTCCACCCATCCTTACCCCTCCCCTTCTGGCTATTTGTTGTTGTTGCCATTGTCATTGTTGTCTGGCATAGGCCAGGCTCGAACCCGCCAACCTCCATGCATGTGGCTGGCCCCATAACCACTGAGCTACAGCGCCAAACCCATTAGTTTTATTTTGCAGGAAGGAAAATGAGGCACAGAGAGTAAGTTGCATGCCCAAGGTCACTCAGCTTATGAATTCCCAAAGAGTACAGCCCTATCTCCCTCTCAAGTCAGGAATCCCCAGGGCAGAGGTGGGTCCCCCCTCAGACCCATCAGTGCCCCACTGCTTACTATAGCCTGGCCCCTCTCCTCCAGTCCTGACCAGCTCACCACGACCTGAGCATCTTCTTCCTCTGAGCCTGAGAGTGAATGATGATCTCATTAGCTGAGAGGTCTCCATGTCTGTCAGCAGCTGAGTTTCTAGAACAGACTTGACCCTGCAGTACAGATGGACTGTTTCACCTTCAATTAATCACAGGCAGGGCTGAATTGCAAGTACCAGTATGCAGTTTGTGGCCTCTCTTGGCCATGGCCAGGCCTACTCAGGACATCCAGGCTTCAAACTGTGGGAGGAAAGCAAGAAAAGGGACCCAGCCATGAGGCTTAGAAATCAGGTCCCTTGCCCTTTAGCCATTTCCTGGCTGGCAGAAAAAGGGTTGCTCCCCTGTTGGCAGGCATTAAATTAGAGCTTCATGACTTAAAATGCATATTGCTTTCACTGTCCCCAGCATCTGAGCTTGCCCTTGGGAGTTGACCCAGTGCTAGAAACAGCCTCAGCTGAGCTCCAGGAGAGACTGGTGTGGCTCTGGCTACTGGCTATATTAGCAGGAAGAGAATAGGCCTGAAGGTTGATGGTCAAGTTAGTGTTGCCCACATTTCCAGAGAAAGAAAGCAGTGGGTTTTTGAGTTTAGCCCGCTCTTTGTCCAGTGGGAAAATGAGATCAGAGAAAGAAAGGGACTTATGCAGGCTGTCATAACCAATCAGCGAAAGAGAAAATATTTCCCATTTGCTGTTCTACCTCCAAAGAAACACAGTGTCAGTGCCCCCTAAGGACAGAACAAGTTAGGGTTAGGGTATGTCTCTACTCTAAAACTCCATATCCACCTGCTTAACCCTCACAAACCTCTCACCTTCAACACACTGCGCATTTGCTCTGTGTGTTCCCCATCATAATAGATGGTTTATACCATCTACCTGGTCACCAAAGCCAGAGACCCAGAGTCATCTACAATGCCTCTCCCCACACACACACACACATCTGGTCAATTATGAATTCTGCCAAATTGACCCATTTGGTTTTTAGTACTTGCTCTGGTATCTCTGTCTCCTGCCCACTCCTACCCTTCCTGGGAAGCATGCCCTGACCAACCAAGCAGGGCTGTAGACACTTCTGTGGTTCTCTTTCCTCATACTACACTGCTGTTTACTTCTGAGTCTCCTGAACTAGCCTGTGAGGTTCCAGAGGGCCAGAATGGGGTCCTGTTCCTCTTCAAATCTCCAGCCTTTACTAAGGTGGGGTTGAAGGCTGGGCATGGTGTCTCACGCCTATACTCTTAGCACTTGGGAGGCCAACGCAGGTGGATTGCCTGAGCTCACAGGTTTAAGACCAGCCTGAGTCAGAGCGAGACCTCGTCTCTTAAAAATAGCCAGGCATTGTGGTGGGCACCTGTAGTCCCAGCTATTCAGGGGGCTGAGGCAAGGAGATCACTTGAGCCCAAGAGTCTGAGGTTGCTGTGAGCTATGCTGTCAAAGCACTCTACCAGGGGTGGCAAAGTGAGACTCTGTCTCAAAAAAAAAAAAAAGTGGGGTTCAGGGCCCAGGTGTGGTGGCTCACACCTGTAATCCTAGCACTCTGGGAGGCCGAGTAGGGTGAATTGCCCTGAGCTCACAGGTTCAAGACCAGCCTGAGCAAGTTCAACTTCATCTCTAAAAATAGCCAGGTGTTGTGGCAGGTGCCTGTAGTCCCTGCTACTTGGGAGGCAGATGCAAAATCACCTGAGCCCAAGAGTTGGAGGTTGCAGTGAGCTGTGACACCACAGCACTCTACCAAGGGTGACCAGGGAGACTCTGTCTCAAAAAATAAGCAAATAAAAAAAAAAAAAAATAAGTGGGGTTCAAAGTAGATGCTGGGTGAGTGTTCATTGAGTGAGTGAATACAGTGTCTATCTCTTCTTTGAATAGCTTCTGTAGTAGGAACCACACTCATCCTAAGATTAACTGCTTGGTTTTTAAAGAGTCTTAATTATTATAAAACAAAACAAAATAAACAATTCTTTTTTGGACTGAGCTGAAGTCAATGCTAGAAGGCTTCCATACAGGACTCTAGGCTTTGTCTTCTGGAGCCACCTAGATTGGCTAGGGCCTTGTTTCTTTTAGAGTGATCCAAGGACCAGAAGCATTAATGTTACTACTTAGGAACTTGTTAGAAATGCAAATTCTCAGGTCCCACTCCAGATCTCTGAATCAGAAACTCTGGGGGTGGGACCAGCGATCTGTGTTCTCATAAGCCTTCCAAATGATTCTGGTGTCCAATAAAACTTGAAAATTGCTGCTCCAGACCACAGTCCCCAATTGCTGGTCCATAGATGAGTCATATCATGTCCCAGGAACATTAACAATTTCATCTTCAGAGACCTGGGATGGGTCCCAGGTAGGACTGACATATAAAATATAGGACACCAAATTAAATTTGAATTTCAAATAAAAAATGAATAATTTCTTAGTAGAAGTATGTTCCAAATATGAAATTCAAATGCAATTTAACTGGGTATCCTGTATCTGGCAACACTAGCTAGACATCTCTACTTTTAACAAGGCACTTGGCAGATGTAGCCAGGTTTGACCTAAATCCTCTATAGTCCTTCAAATATTTGAAGGAAAGTAGGTATTCTGACCACCTGTGTATTCTTACAATCTCCCCTTCTTGGCATCATATTTGTGTTGATATACTGTAAGATTACATGCACTTTGGCAGCCATGTCCTGATATTGACTCAAATTGAGTCTGTGATCATTGAAAATCCCCAAATCCTTCCCAAATATGCTGCTTCTAAACCATGTCTATCCCATTCCAATTTTAGTTTGGGACCCAGCTTCAGAATATGGCATTTCTCACTATCTTATTTCTTTTTTTTTTTTTTTTTGTAGAGACAGAGTCTCACTTTATCGCCCTGGGTAGAGTGCCATGGCGTCACACTGCTCATAGCAACCTCCAGCTCTTGGGCTTAAGCGATTCTCTTGCCTCAGCCTCCCTAGTAGCTGGAACTACAGGCGCCCGCCACAGCGCCTGGCTATTTTTTTTTTTTTTTTTTTGCAGTTCAGCCGAGGCCGGGCTTGAACCCGCCACCTTCGGTACATGGGGCCGGCGCCCTACTCGCTGAGCCACAGGAGCCGCCCAGGGATTCTTAAACAGAACTTTATTACAATTGGTTTGGTTATCTTCGGGCAGAGGAGAGTGGGAAAACAATTGATGAAGAGGGGTACAGAGAATGTGAAGGAACTCAGGAAATACTACCCCAAAATACGACTCCTTGGTACAGAAAGTATTTTGACTTAATGGCCTTAAACATCAAGAGACTTTGGAAGAGACTTTCCCTCACATCCATAAATCAGCCAGATTCATCAAAGAGAATACCTGATTTCCCTCTCCCTCACCCCTGTTATCTCAACACAGTGCAGGAAAGAAAATTAAGAATACAACAAGAATTGGTCCGAATAATTTTAAATATAATACCTGTCTTGGCTGGGAGCAGTGACTCATGCCTTGGAGACTGAGGCAGGAGGATCACTTGAGCTCAGGAGTTCAAGACCAGCCTAAGCAATGCAAGACCGTCTTTACTAATCACAGAAAAATTAGCTAGCTGATGTGGCAGCCACCTTTAGTCCCAGCTACTCAGGATGCTGATTCAGGAGGATCACTTGACCCCATGAGTTTGAGGTTGCTGTGAGCTAGGTTGATGCCATGGCACTCTGGCCTAGACAACAGAGAGAGATCTTGTCTTAAAAAAACAGAACAAAGAAAAAAATCCTGTCTCTTAGGTTAATTTATAAGTCAATCTGTTTCTTTCCATCTCTTCATACTCCCAAGTATCTATTCACCCTCCCTGGCAACCACTGAATGCCTATAAACAGAATTACCTATGTTTTTCATCTCCTCCTATCTTCTAAATGGAGGGTAAATAAATTTCTGAACCCCGCTGGAATACTGGGTTATTATCCATTTTATGAGTTGATTTTTTAAGAGAACTTTACAAAAAGGGAATTTTCCCCTTCCTATCACAAGTGCTTCTTCAAATATGTGTAAATATTTTGTTTCTTAATCTGGGTAGTAATGATACAGGTGTTTAAAAAATATATTTATATGTTTTATAAGACTTTCTACAGAT
The DNA here is from genome assembly GCA_963573935.1 of Arctocebus calabarensis. Classification (NCBI taxonomy): domain Eukaryota; kingdom Metazoa; phylum Chordata; class Mammalia; order Primates; family Lorisidae; genus Arctocebus; species Arctocebus calabarensis. Next base: position 2,690 of record CAUYON010069377.1, on the reverse strand, counting down.
ATAATAAATATCACTAAAAAGAGGGGGCAGAGTGCTTATGATTCAACTCTAGAAATTATAAAGGACAGCCTTTAAAAGCAAAAGAACAGCGAATAAGTTAGGAAGATGGTATGGAGAGTGTGGTGTTTCAGAAGCCAAGAGAAAAAAAGAAGAGAGGGCTGGGTGCGGTGGCTCCTGCCTGTAATCCCAGCACTTTGGAAGCGAGGTGGGAGGACAGCTTGAGGCCAGGAGCCTGAGGTTGCAATAAGCTAGAAGGATACCACTGCTCTCTAGCCCAGGCAACAAAGAGGGAGAAAGGAAGAAAAGAGAAGGGAATTGTGTCAAATAGTAGGCAGAATAGAGAAACTTTTAGATAATACATAAAGCATATGGTTTTCTGTCTCTTCAGTCACTTATCATAGGATGTACAATCCTTTGCAATGACTAAGGATTTATTAATAATATGATGAAAAAGAATATGAATATTCTGATATTTTATACTTAGAAACCAAACTTAACTACACTTCAAAAAGTTTTTCTCCCACAATGCAGAACATTAATTATACTAAAAGTAAGTATTCAATTACTGAAATAAGTGCAGTTCTGTACTTGATAGCTAAGTTTTAGTAAACCTGAATTTGACCCAATTCCTATTACCTATTATGGAAATAGTAATGACAAAGACCTTTGACTCTGCCAATTCAGACATAATTAAGTTAGGAGCTGATAATGAACATAAAACATAAACATTTTTAGGGTGGCACCTGTGGCTCAGTGGGTAGGGCGCCAGCCCCATATACCAAGGGTGGCGAGTTCAAACCCGGTCCAGGCCAAAGTGCAATAACAAAAAAAAAAAAAAAAATAGCTGGGCATTGTGACGGGCACCTGTAGTTCCAGCCTCTCAGGAGGCTGAGGCGAGAGAATCGCCTAAGCCCAGGAGTTGGAGGTTGCTGTGAGCTGTGATGTCACAGCACTCTACCAAAGGCAATAAAATGAGACTCTGTCTCTACCAAAAAAAAAAAAAATTTTTTTTTGACCAGGTATGGTGGTTCATGCCTATAAAACTAGCAGTTTGGGAGACTAAGATGGAGGATTGCTTAAGCCCAGAAACTTGAGACCAGTCTGAGTAACACAGAGACATCCTATCGCTGCAAAAATTAACGAAATAGAAAAATGAGCTGAGCATGGTAGTATGCACCATAGTTCCAGCTACTTGAGAGGCTAAGGCAGGCTGATCTCTTGAGCCCAGAGTTTGAGGTTATAGTGAACGATGATGTATGCACTCTAGCCCAGGCAACAAAGCAAAATCCGATCTGAAACACTGAAAAAAACAAAACAAAGCTAAACAAAAGACCCCAAACACAAAAACTTAGTCAAAGAGACCAAAAAAGAAATGTTAACAATATTAGGAACATAACTGAATAATTCACTTGACTTTTAAAATTATAAATAATGAAAAAGGTTTTATTCTACAGAAGACTATGAACTATTTTCTAGAAAATTTTGGACAACCATTTGTTTATTTCAGTTCTTTAATTTTCTCATCTGTGAAAACCAATCCATGATATACTACTTAAAGTCTCAATTAGTTTCTCTTATGGTATCATTTGGGAAAGAAAAAATCAATCACAAAAGTAATAAAACTTAATACTTTATCTAAATAATAAACCACAACTAAAGAGGAGTATATTTTAACCTAATAATAAATTCACACTGGGATATCCATTTCTCTTCCTTTATATAAAGGTTTACTTTAAATAAAAGAAGGAAGCTTTTTTTAAATTTATTTTTATTTTTTGTAAAGACAGGGTCTCACTTTATCGAGCAATCTCCAACTCCGGGCTTAGGTGATTCTCTTGCCTCAGCCTCCCGAATAGCTGGGACTACAGCACCTGCCACAATGCCCGGCTATTTTTCTGTTTTGCAGTTCAGCTGAGGCTGGGTTTGAACCCGCCATCTTTGGTATATGGGGCCGGCGGCCTACTCAATGAGCCACAGACTCCGTCCCAGAAGGAAGCTTTTTAAAAGCCACACTTGCAGAGACAAAAAGCTATATTTTTACTTATGCAAAATGCAACTTCACACACTTAAGATACAAAAGTTTCAAAGTTTCAAAAAAAAAAAAAAAAACCAAAGTAACTTTCTTTGACTAAAGGAAAAATATACCATAAATTTAAGCTCTTGATTTAAAATATCACTGCTTAAAAATGGGAAAAGTATTTTTCTCAAAAGCATATATGAAAAATTCTATTGGCTATAAGCCAGCATGTTGAAATCAAAGTTAATATGTAAGACTATTAATTTGAAGCAAATGCCTGTGTAACCTAGAAATAATAATAATGATGTCAGAAAATAAATCTATAACTCAATTTCAGATATCCACTGATTTGACAACTAATATTCCTAACACTAAGATTTAATTAATGGGCATACTTTGTTCCATGATCCTTGCTTTCCTTTAGAAATCACAAGAGAGGCTCGGCGCCTGTGGCTCAACAGGCTAAGGCACCAGCCACGTACACCTGAGCTGGTGGGTTCGAATCCAGCCCGGGCCGCCAAACAACAATGATGGCTGCAACCAAAAAATGGCCGGGCGTTATGGCGGGCACCTGTAGTCCCAGCTACTTGGGAGGCAGAGGCAAGAGACTCGCTTGAGCCCAGGAATTGGAGGTTGCTGTGAGCAGCGATGCCACAGCACTCTGTCCAGGGTG
>CAUYON010069374.1:0-22773 GCA_963573935.1 Arctocebus calabarensis | reverse complement strand
GATACACATGTCAACATTTATTTCTACCTTTAGTAATTTTCACTTGTACCCTTCTAAGATGCACTGAAGGGTAAGGTAACTGTGTTAAATAGTTCAATGAAAATATTTCAGATTGTATATGAAGTCAGCACATAGTGCCCCATGATTGCACCAATGTACACAATTATGATTTAATAAAAATTAAAAAATAAGAAAGATACACATGTCATTTTTATTGAATTACATGACTATGGAAATATTTACTAGGAGAGTATTTCCAGGCGGACTCTTAATGAAATGAAGATTGACAAGGAATAGACGAACACAGTCACTATCTCCCTGTGAGCATATATATCCTTGGCACAAATTTCATGTTGTGTTATCTGTCTGTAGGTTTTTGTTTTTGTTTTTCTTTTGAGCAAGAGTTCATTTTCAAACAGATTTGGGAATATCCCTCCAAACAAATGGAACTTCTGAAACAAATGGAAAACCTTTTAACTTACAAAACACATTCACAAAGATAGTCATTGAATAGGAAATCAGATTTAATCACTGAGTTCTGAATGAAATATTAATATTTTATCTTACTTTTCTGCAAAAAATCGCCTTGCTCTTGGCAGATTGTTAAGTCATTTCCCCCGTGTATAGAAGAGATGGCTCTGCCTCATTCGTGCGGTGGCTTATCTGATAGGGACAAGTTTTCTCCTGTCTTCCAAGTGACAGAGAGTGAGGGAATCTCCACTTTCACTGGCTGGTTTCAAAGGCCTGGTGGAGGACTTCTGCTGTTTCCTTACACAACGCACTATAATTTGTTGACCAAAGGAGAGTGTGGACTTTTGTGCGTGCAGGGGTAAAATCCTTATTCACATTCATGACTCCCTCTTTGGACGCTCTCTAGAAGAGATAGCATTTCCCTGGCAAACCCCCTCTAGGAGGTGACCTCTAAGGTGGGCTGATCAAAGTACAGGTCGGTTGTGTTGTTCTTTCCTGACCAGAAATCAGTACTGGTTTATTTCAACCTTTTAATCAAATGGAGTTATCTCCGATTTTTCTTGGACTCCCTCAGATGCTGTATTGGTGGCTTTATTTCCAAGTTTATCCATTGCATCCATTTAAAGCTTTTTTAAAAAATGGAAAACACAAAGTTAATTGGAGGGGGAGGTTATTACTAATGAAAGGATATATAGAATTTCATTCAGGATGAGGTGATGATGCACTTTCTTGCTTATATTCAGTATTGTATTAAAATTCTGGTTAATATATAAATATTTACATGCTACGTCTAAATATATCTTGATTTTGTCATATTCTTCTACATCCCTTGGTCTTTTTGAGCTAGGACCTTTAACGTATACAAATAACTTCCAGGACTCAGAAAAGCATTTTGGATGTTTTCAGTCATACAGATTTCATCGATGGCTTTGAATTTTCATTACAAAATATCAAGTACACTGCTAAAAATAGCAAAGTAAATTATAATACCTCACAAAGTGGTGTGAGTCCAAGCCCAAATGCTAAATGAGGGAAGGTGCCTGTTTAATGGGAATTGCAGGGTTAAAAAGAGGGTCTTAAAGATAACAGAGGACTCCAGAGTCCTTGAGTTTGTTTTGCATTCAATGACAGTCACTAAATTAGGGAAAGGAATGTTCAAACAACACACTTGAGGAAAAGTGATTTTTATAGAAAGGAGCCATTTCTGCTAATAGCCAGTAACTGCACATAACCCTGCTGACATTAAAAGTCCATTAGCTAAGCCCAGTTTAAATAGCAGCTGATGCAGTGTCAGCTAAATGTACGTTGGAATTTTTTCATATAATGCAGTAATAGCAGTTCTGTAATTTTTTTTCTGAAGCTATGTACATTAAGTAAAACAAATGTCATCTGATAGCAGTGACAGGGCTGCTAATAAACAGGCAGAGATTTGTGATGAAACAAAAGTAACAGTCTATATAACAGGAAGATAATAAATGGTAGTGATGGTTTTAAAAGGGAGCCTTTGAGAAAAGTCATATGGAGGAGCTTAGGCTGACATTCAGGAAGAGTTGTTTCCATAGAAGCACATATTAACACGAGCTACTTTGACATATTCTTGTAACCTAAAGTAATTATTATCATTATTATTATTTTTACTATTAGCAAAAGTGTTTAGTTTTCTGGTGTAGTTTTAAACTACAGGAAACACCCTCCTTAGACACTGGTATGTGTGTAAATGGGGGAGAGTGTAAGAGAATTAGAAAAAAGAACAAGCAAAATAAAGAAATATGTCCTTACATTCTTAAGATGATTATTATGATAATACTTTTGAAAGCAATATATTAGCGCTGTTTAAAATTAAATTGAAGACTGAAATGTCCATCTTATCCCACCTATATAAGAGTTTCATAAATGCATGTTTTTCCATCTTTGGAGTATTTTCCAATCTCCATTTTAATCATCTAAACACAAGAGGTTTTCTCCAAAATTTGTATTAGAATTCAAGGATCTTTTTTTTTTTTTTTTTTAGAATTCAAGGATCTTAAATAAGTCATCTTAAAGTATTCTCTAGAACAGTGTTCTGTAATTCTGAAACCATTGTGGAGACAAACAGGGTTGTTTAGTAATCCAAAGTGTGTTGAGAACAGGGCAGTGATGAATCAGTGGCTCTCGTGCTCACACTGTGTAAAGTATTGGGAGAGCCTCCGGGCCCACCTCCCCTCCCTTATTATCAGACCATTAGTGAAAGTCCCTGTGGGAGGAACAGCGGTAGAGGCCTGCTTAAGCATATGACCCCGGTAGTTTGTGCATAAGCGTTGTGAGCATTTTCACAATGACCACTTGAATTCTCATCACACTTCCTAATACTCAGAATCATTTATCCAACTGAACCCAAAAAATCCCATCTTTATTTATATTTTAGAATTAGGTTCATATTTCTTTATATGACTCAAAAAAACCTCGCATAACTCTACATTTCTTGAAAAGGAAAAACAAAAAAGGAAGAGCTTATTCTTTAACTATAATGGGACAAAGAAATCTCCCTTTTTTGTTAGTACATTTTCATACACGTATTTCTTAATAAAATCAAGAAGTACTCTTTGGTGTTGTTAACTGTTTTAATTCAGCTCAGGCTATTGTAAATGTTTGTTTTGAATGAACTGGGAGCTTGCATGGAGAGGGTTTAGGCAATTAAATTACTAACCAAAATCCCATTTACTAACATATTGCATGAGGGACTTGATGAATAATATCATCTTTCCTATGTAACTCAAACATTAATAACAGATGGAAATATGCCTCAGTACAACCAGTGGGCTTTGATTTTTAATTCTAAACCCACTTTATTCTTTTCTTCAGACTAAAACGTCTATTAAAAGTGACAATTTTCCATATGTTTTTCCTTTTGTATTGCATAAAACTTAATTCTATTGCAAGATGAAAAAAGAATGTTATTGTATTTGGCCACACAATAAATTTGTACACAACTAGGCACCAGTATTATGAAATTAAATTATGTTGAAAATAACACAATGATGCTAGACTGATTGGAATAGGACAATTATTCCATGAGAATTTGAAATAATTTTTAGAAAACATTATTCTGTGATGTTAATATACAGTTACTTTTTTAGATAACTGTCGAGTGTGTCTTTTTGTATTAATTCCATTTTTAAAAATTTTAGTGAACAATCACTTGAATTTGTTTTTTTATGGGTTGGACAGCTTTTCTTAAAATTGTCATGAATAACTCCCATTCCTAAAGGTATCATAACTATTTATAACTATTTATATGCGTGAATGGCTTTAGATCTTGCTCCTTGTTTTTTTGGCCAGTTTCTTTGACAGCTAGAGAAATAAAAACATACTGGATAGATGCCTCTGTTCATGTGGGTGTCTGAATCTGATGATTTCCCGATATAAGAAATTAATCAAAATTCATTGTAAAAATATTAATATGTGATGCCAAGTATTTCTGTGACACCTGGTGCTGGAAAAACACTGAAGCCAGTCTTTATATTAAAGTAAAGTTGAATAAACTGTGCTAAACTCTATACTTTCAAATTGCATACAAGTTAAAATCGCTATATTTGGAAAGAGAAGGTCAGAATAATAATAGTATTTGTATCGTAAAACTGTGACATATCTGGGGGTTATGAGAAGTAAACAGCCGACAATAGTTCATGGCACCAAGGAAGAACTTAATTCCTATTAGCAATTGTTGCTATTTTGTAAGTTTGTACTGTAAAATGATTTTCATTTGGCATTACTATGAAAAGAATTAGATAAAGAAGATTGAGAGAGTCAGGTGAAAGAATGCCAGGTGGGCCAATAAAAGCATGTTTTCAGAGGTAAAATTCTTGAAAAAATTTGTGAGTTTCACTTTTTTTAAACCCAGTTAAGTTATGAGATTTTAATGTTACATGAAAACTCTTTGGAAAGCCGACATGTTTGTTTCAGTTTTACGGACAGGCAAGATTAGAAGATTCTTTTTTTTCTGTGTCATGTTCTGAGTCTAGGATATACATACAGTAATTCAGTAAAAGTAATACCAGATAAAATTCAGTGAAAAAAATCTGTTTATGCTTTTCTCATTGCTGTTATTTATAGAAATGAATGTAAGTACAAAAGCTAGAAACAACAATTAGTATCTTTTTATTTTTTACTAATATTAAAACTTTCTAGAGGAGTAGAAAAAAATCTCCTCCAATTATAGCAGAAATTTTAACACTACAGAGCTTCTACTGATCCTAGGAAAAAAACAAAAATTAATTAACCTGAAATTGGCAAGTAAGGCCCAAGTTCTACATATGCAAAGGGACATAAAATTGGTAAAAGAGAAATTAATTGGCTACCCAGATATTAAATATATGTTGTGTTGATGTATCCTATGTTTAATAATTTATTTTTCAAGTGGATTAATTAACAGACTCACTGAACAGTTTCTCATAGGCATATATATGTCATTTATGATATGTAATAAAGGAAAGGAAAAATAAAAGCCAAAGAACATAGTTCTACTTGAAAAAAATTTTCCAGCATGTGTTTATAAAATGAAACTATATGGTTGCTTAAGTAACAGCACTTTTTGGAAAAAATTATGGACAAAGAAAAACCTTTTGGCTACAAAGAATCCTACATATTCAGCATTTTTAGTTCGCTATGATGTTAATAATCACCTTTGTTATTTTATGTTCTTTAAAATGCTGTAAAATTAAAATAAGACAAAAACTTAAAACTCCTTTTCCTCAATGCATGTAAATTTGATATGAAGAACATAAACCCAGACATTTATTACCCAAATTAATGCAGTTGTGGGCCTTTAGCAAGTATGATGTAATAGACACATTAAAGAATTAAATCAAGACAGACAACTCAGTCACCACATCAAAATGATACCCACACAGGAAACACTTTATTAAATAGGTCCATAGAACACTGATTTGTAATCGTCGTTGTCTAAAATACCGTTTAGCACTTTTTTATTTTTTAACTCCAACCCTCCTCTTCCACTTTCCCAAGAGCTGTGCTTTAGGAAAATTCTAGCTTTTAAAGGGAAATTTAAAAAGAACTCTTGAATCAATATCAAACTCTTGAAACAATTACCAAAATCTGTTATCTTATAGGATTTTATTCCATTTAAAGGATCCAAGGGAAGCAACCTAGAATGCTTCTGATGACTGATTTAACTGCTTACCTCGGGTTTTACACTACAAATAATATTTAGTTTCTAGTAGTTTTCTTTGAAGATTTCCAGGGGGAAAACAGGAAACAAGAAGATGAGATTGTTCTTATAATTCCTTCTTCTAGGCTGCATCTGTTTTTTTTTTTTTCTAAAATAAAAACAGACTTTTCAAAACTTTAATTTTCTGAATAATAGTCTTAGGAAGTTGTGTAACTATTGACTTTTAAAAAAATCAAAACCGGCTTCTTAAAATTTTAATTTTCTGAACATTTAACTGCCTTAGTAAGTCAGACTGTGTGATTGACACTTTTTATTTTTAATTTGATATGAATAGTATCTATTTTGTGCCAGCAAATATATGATTATTTGCTGTTAATTTTGTTGAGGCAGTTAGAGAGCAATGCTAAAGGCCAAGTTCAGACAAATAAAAAGTAACTTCCAGAAGTCCCTTATACATATTTATATGTTCACAAATTTAAACATATTCGAACATTTGGTGTTAATTTAATGGTGTTATGGTATTAATGATCTTATGTTTAATGACATGAAGATACTATACATTACCTAAATGTGTTTCCAATAAGTCTGTTTCTCTCCACTTGTTCAGGAAGGAAGGTTCTTCCTCTTCCTTGTCCTGCCTCTCTCCCCTCTCTCCACCAGAGGCAGCCAGGCGAATCCTAACAAACACCATCAGTAGAGGTATTTTCTTAAAACCTTTTGATGGCTTTTATTGCCTTTAGAATATGAGGCAAGCTCTTAACATGACTGACAGGGGTATTTGTGCCTACCCCTCTGGCTCCCTTGCCAGATGCCCCCTTGTGGCAAGAGTGTCCTTAGCGCACCTTCTTTAAATCAAGCGTAGGTGTTGTTCAGCGCATCCCTAGTAAGAGACATCCTTCAGGGTGTCCCCAAAGGCCACCATGTTCTCTCACCCTAGCTTTTGCGCTCTTTCCTTTGCTAAGAACAAGTGTTCATTCCTCACGTTCCATCCTTTCCTGCTACCTGGCTCCTGTTCAGTCGTTCAGGTCTTCACCCTTTCATAAAGCAACCTATCCCACCTGGAACACTCTTTTCCCTTTGTGTCCCCAGCTAGCATGTCCTTACAATGAGTGCACGAACCCCGCTGATCCTGGGGTCTCCAGCATGAGGCATGATGTTTGGCACATAGTTGCCAATAGAGATTGCTTGAATCGTGTTGGATAACTGTGTTATTTTGTTCGTGTATAAAAATAACCCTTATTAGAGGGCCTTTGAAGACCCATGGTAGTGGGATTATTGGAAACTTTCCAACTTCTCTTCCTCACCCACTTTGAGAGCTGCTGGTCAGAACGAGTTGAGTGTACAGCGGTAGGTGGGAATCAAAACCATCTCAGGAGTAAATGTTTACAATCTCTTAGACTCTAGCTAAAAAACCAGTCTCCTTACTCTTGAAAATCCATCCCTAACTTCAGATTTCCTACCTTGTAATTTAGAGTATTAAGTAATGAAGAATGTGTTTTCTGTTGGAGTTAAAGCATATAAACCCAGCCTAGACAATTGGTGGGTAAGCAATAAGAAACAGCACCCCAGTGTTCCTGGAGAACCTTTTCAATTATTCAATTGGAGAATTCTATCATATGGAATATTGATAAAATACACAGACTTGCAAATTTGGTGATGAAAGTCTCTTCTATATGGGGATAATAGTTGTACCAGAAATTGCCCTATGGAGTATTTATTTATCTCCGTTATAAAGTAAGCAAGTGTCTTGCAAGGGTAGTGAGTGTGTGAGGTGGAATGGGGGTCGAGTGGCTACCACAGTGGAGTCAGGATAGCCTAGGTTCTAGAAAAACAGGAAAATATATTAAAGTCGGTTATTTCCCTGTAATTGGCTATTGCCTGTATGTTCTGTTGGTAGAATCACAGCCTGTTATCTTTGGCAGTATATTTTGATTTTTAGATTAGGAAATAATACAGTGAGATGTATCATTATGAAGTATCATTGAATCAGATGTTCTCATAGGCACTGTTAAGGTGACCAAAATATGTTAGGGATTATGCTACACTGCTAGCAAAGAGGAAATTATAACAAGTAACTGCTTCTTTTTCTTAAGACTTCAGTAAACACAGACCCATCTTTCCCTGAATAATTACCACAGAGAGATGTACATTGGTTTTTAACTAGTAGTTGTTTGTAATCAAGCAGCCTGAATCTTGCCTTGACATTCAGCAGAGGAAGTGGTTAGGAGACAAACCTGTAATTACCAGCAGCAGGTGCCCATAATGGAGTGTCACGGAGATGTTTAAATAATACTTTAGGAATGACTTCAATACTGTCAATTTAGACCAAAAGTCTTTTCAGTAAAAACTTGCTTGTGAACAGTATTAAAAGAATACATTTTCTTTGGAAACAAAGGAAAACATAATAAATTCCTTTAAGGCAAATGAGCATCTTCCTTCATGCTCCTAAATACTATCAAGATATGAAGTCCAAGACTAGGACACACCTTCAGAAGAGAGCTGATGTGACATTTGACTTTTTTATGATTGAAGGCTTATTTATGATGTAAACAAAATCTTCGTTCTTTGTTTTAATAACTACATGAATAAACTGAATGAATGACACCTTTGTATCTTTCTTAAACTAATCTTCATGGGTTCAAAGGGCCCCAAGTTTTAACTTCATGACCGTATATAACCACACATTTTTATTACCATTGCTGCACGCAAATTCATCTTTATGACAATATGTTTAAGGTTTCACCTTATTCTGAAAGAAACAAAATTGTATTATTTCTAAGCAGTCCTTGTAAAGAATAATGAGTATATTATCAAGTACTGTATACACAATAAAAACTCATAATCAAGTTATAAAAGAAATGTTAAACAGTCTCTAATGATGCCAGTTACACTTTTCGAAATGCACTTAGCCGCGTTACTTTGATAGTACAATGTATTTCAATATTTTTCTTTTCTCTCAAACAATGCACCACTGTGATTTATATTAACCTACGTGAAATTCTATTGTATGAGGCATGGGTAGACTAGAGAACACTAACAAAACATAATTGTCCTGGTAGTTTCTTGCATTTTTAAATAAAGAATTTTCATTTTCTTTCTTTTTCAAGTAAGGAAGCGATTTTTTTATTTTGTGAAGTTACAGAGTCTCATGGAACTGAACATCTCCTACTGGAGAGAAGAATCTTGATTTATCTTAGGAGCCCATTCATTCACAGGTGTACTTAATATATATTTGGGGGAATATTTGTTTCCCTGCCTAATGCCAATTGGATATTTATCACTATGAAAACAAGTGGAGAAGTCAATCATAAACTGCACTTGCCAGAAATGCCTCCAGTTCCCACAGTAGTTATATGTCAAAACCTTGCCCTACTTAAAAGGAAGACATAAAATGTATTCTGGAAAATTCCCAAGACAGGCCAGTCCTCAAAAATGTATGGGGAAAGATCTCTGTAGCTAAATTAAAATAATCTTAAATCACAGTTGATGCAGTATGCTTAAGAAAACTCCATCTAAACTATATATGTAAACTACAGAGAGTAACAGTTCTTACTCAGAGTGGACACGAAACCTGGAGGAGAGATGTAAGAATTACCTAAAAACATATTGATTAGAAAAGAAGGGGAGTAATATTTCTGTGATTTGTAATTTATCTATATATATATTGATTTCTTTGAAATTCTTTTTTTCTTTTTTTTTAATTTGAAAATGTTAAGGGGATACACAAATGTTTTGGGTTACAAGGATTGTTTTTGTATTGCTTGCATCCTGGCTATATGTGTGCTGATCACTCAAATAGTGTTCATAGTACTCATTAGGTTGGCTTATTCCCCTTTCATCTCCTCCGTGCCCTAGGGGCTTTCCACTGAGGGAAGTACAACTCATCTGTTAGTTCTAATTTAATAGTGAGTATAGGTGGTGATTGTTTTTCCATTCTTGAGATACTTTACTTACAATGGTCTCCAGTTCCATTCACATTATTGCAAAAGGGATTAATTCATCTTTTCTGTGGCTGGGTAGTACTCCCTGGGGGATATATCATATTTTACTAATCCACATTTGAACTGATAGCACTTGGGTTGATTGCACATCCTTGTAATTGTAAAATCAACTGGGCTGCTGTCAAAATTTGAGTGCAGGTGTCTTTTGCATAAAATGACTTCTTTTCCTTTGGGTAAATATCCAGTAGTGGGATTGCTGGATCAAACAGTAGGCCTACTTTTAGTTCTTTGAGGAATCTTCATGCTATTCTCCATGGAGTGTGTACTAATTTACAGTCCCACCAATAGGGTGTCTTTATGCCCATGGGCATCTATCGCTTTGGGGACTTTTAATAAATTTCATTCTAACTGGGGTAAGTTGATATCTCATTGTAGTTTTAACTTTCCTTTCCCTGATGATCATTAGTGTTGCTGACCATGTTTTTCCTATGTTTATTGGTCATTTCCCTTTCTTCCTTTGAGATGCTTCTCCTCTTGTCTTTTGCCCACTTTTTAATTGGGTTGTATGTTTTTTTCTTGGTGATTTGCTTGAGTTCTTGGTAGATATTCTGTTTATCAGCCCTTTAGTAGATGAGGCTTGGGAATATTTTCTCCCATTCTTCAGGTTGTCTGTTTGTTCTGTCAATTTTTTCCTTAGCTATAAAGAAGCTTTTGAGTTTAATCAAATCCCATGTAATCACTTTTGTTGTTCCTAAGGTTGCTGGCTTTTTGTTGTTGCTGTTGTTTTTGGCTACTTTACAGTATAGCAAAATAAATGTCCATGTTGTTGCCCTGATTGTCATTGGGGTATTTTTCATAAACTCTTGGCCTTGACCAATATTTAGAAGAGTGATTCCAACATTTTCCTCTAGTTCTTATGGTTTCATGACTTAGACCTAAGTCTTTTATCTATCTTGAATTAACTTTTGTGAATGGTGACAGCGAGGGGGTCTTGTTCATTTTTCTGCATGTGGCTATCCAATTTGTCCAGACCATTTATTGAGCAGGAGATTTCCCCAGTGAATGTTATTGTCTACTTTGTTGAAGTTGGCTGTAGGTAAGATAGATGGTTTTGTATCTGGGTTATCTGTTCTGTTCAATTTGTCTATGTCTCTATTTTTGTACCAATACTATGCTATTTTAGTTACTGTAGCCTTCTAGTATAGTTTGAAGTCTGATAATGTGATGCCTACAGATTTTTTTTTAATTTAAGATTTCTTTGGCTACTCTAGCTTCTTTCTAGTTTCAAACAAAGCATAGAGTTATTTTTTTCTAAAACCGTGAAGTATGATTTTGGTAACTGGATGGGTACTGCATTGAATTTGCAAATCACTTTGAGTTGTATGGACATTTTAACAAGGTTGGTTTAGCTATCCATTTGTTTACATCCCCTGTGATTACTTTCCTCAGAGTTTCATCATCCTCTTTGTAGATATCTTTCATCTCTTTGGTTAAATATATTTCTAGCTATTTTATTTTCTTTGTAGCTATTGTGAATGGTATTTGGTTTTTGATTTGACTCTTGGCTTGATAATTGTTAATACATAGAAATACTACTGAATCATATACATTGATTTTTGTACCCTTGGACTTTGCTGATTTTACTCATCAATTCCAGGAAACTCTCAATGGAGTTTTTGAGATTTTCTAGATACAAGATTGCATCATCAGCAAAGAGCAATAGTTTGACCTCTTTTTTTCTGGATTTGGACACCCTTGATATTCTTCTCTTGCCTCATAGCCCTTGCTGGAACTTTTTCAGCAGTATGTTGAAAAGGAGAGGTGAAGGCTATCTGTAACAGTACGATCAAAACATTTCTGAATGTATATGAATCGTGCCCTATGATTGCACCAATGTACAGAATTATGATTCAATAAAATTATAAAAAAAAAAAGAAAGAAAGAAAAGGAGAGGTGACAGTGGACATTTCTTGGGGGAAATGCTTTCAACTTTTCCCCACTCACTATGATGTTAGCTGTGAATTTGCCATAAATGGCTTCTATAATTTTGAGCAATGTTTCTTCTATGTCTGCTTTGTTGAGGGTTTTTAATATGGAACAATATTTGATTTTATCAAATGCTTCTCTGTATCTATTGAGATGATCATGTGGTCTTTATTTTTGTTTTTGTTTATGTTGTGAATCACATTTATTGATTTACCTATGTTTATCCATTCTGGCATCCCGGGGATGAAGCACCTTGGTCGTAGTGATTACTATTATTATTTTTTTTATGCACTATCGAATTCAGTTTTCTGGTATTTTACTGAAGATTTTTGCATCCACATTCATAAGGGACATTGGTCTGTAAAATACCCACCCGGGTCCTCTGTCTAGGAGTATATGTAGGCTAACAAATGAATGGACACAGTCCCTTTTCCTGGGGGCAGGGTGAATGAGCACATTAATGAATGGACGCAGTCCCTTCACGAAGTTGCCCAGGCCTAAGAAACGTACTAGAAATCCCCCAGGCCTAGGACATGGAGGTTCCCTGCTCAGCTGTGAATGGGGGAGCCCTGTGCATCTCCATTCTCAATGGCAGAAGTTGTGTGTGTGCTGGGAGGGCAGCTTCTCACCGGATGGAGCTGTACTTTGAAATAAGGGGTAAGAATTGGTGGCTCCGGCAGCAGCCCCAGCTGAGCCCTGGTCTCCCTTGGCTTCCTAGGCACCCGCAGGCTCCCGCAGTGCGCACGCGCACCGCCACACTTGGGTCTCCAGCACCTGCTGCATCGTCACCCCGAGTGGCATCAGAGGGCATGGCAGGTCCTCCTAGCCCTGGGCTGCCTGAGCCTGGCCTCCCCCCGCCCTGTATCAAGAATATATCTACTTTAACATACAGCATATTCTTTCAAACCACACTTCAGTTTAACTTTTTTTATGGAGAGAAAAAAAAATCCAATATAGCTGAAATCATTTCTGTAAGTATTAATTGCTGCCCCCTATAGAGATAAATGAGATAAAATAGTCGAACGTATTTTAAGAAATTTAAAATCTTGTCAGGAAGATTAAATATTATAGATAAGATACACAGCCAAGAAGATGGTAAATTGATTCGACAAAATGAATACAAATGCCTTGGAAGTGATAAAGGGAGAGAGAAACATGGCGTGGTTCTAGAACTTTCTGTTGGGATGAAGTCTTACCTGAGAATTGAGAAGGGAATAACACAGCATCTTTCATTTCCTTTAGCGAAGACCACTTTAACTCCGAGAAGCGATTGGAAATGTTTTGCTGTAACTGTGCACAATTGTGTTCTATTCGCCTCCTTCCATTTTCTTCTTACACTTTTGAGAACATTTCTTCCCTGGAGCTTCTTCTATTAACAGTTCCGGTCTTTGTCTTGATGAGAAGAGTTACGCGGAGACCTGGTCACCGATGTTTTGAGTGGCTCCGGTCTTGGCCTCCCAGGTTATACTGCGGTGCAAAGCAGAGCAGAGTAAGCCAGTCTCCAACCCAAATTGAGCAGTAGCATTACTTCCTCTGTAGCTAAACCGCTGTGCGCCAGACATGACGGCATCTCTCAGCCACACGGTTTCAGTTTGTCAAATTGTTGTGTCCTTTTAAATGTTTTACATCTTTCATACTTGTTTGGATTTTGAGTAATGGTCTCCTTGGTGCTCTGGTGTTTATAAAATGATGTCAGCGCTTGAAGGATGATGATGTTAGGTATTTCTCCTCTGTAAAGGCTTTGAATGGGAGAGAGAGCTGGTGGGTGAATCTCCCTGGGTGGTGAAGTTGATAAAGTTAAACATAAAAACATAAGCGGCCTGTAGAACGACTTTAACGTCAGTGGTAGGAACTATGATAATGACCTAAAGTTCTTCAGGAAAGTCTAATGGAAAGGACGAGAGAGATTTGTGTCAATGTTTCTGAAACTCAAGATTTTAAATTCAAAACAGGAGAGGGATGTTGCCTAACAGTTTCCACAAGGAAGTTTTAAAATATAGACAGGGAGTTAATAGATAAATCTTCATTTTAAACTTGACCAGATAATATTTTTTTAGAGCTGTAATTCCCTTACTCTTCAATCCTTTGTTTAGTAAAAGCTTTTGAACTTCTCCTTATGCCTTTTGTCATTTGGAAAAACGAAGAGGATCGTTGGAGTAAACAGTGTGTATAGGATGCCAGTGAATATTTCTGAAGCTCTGGCACTTTCCAGTTTTAGAAATGTGAGTGTTAAAAGCAAAACTGTGGGAGGACTGTGGGAGAAGAGTGTAGAGTGATTTTATTGTATAGTGTCACAACCATGCACATTGTAGGCGCTCCTTAAAAGTTTTTCAATTGATTGGATTAAAAAATCCATGTAAAGAAGCTTCATAGTTTAGATTAATAAGAAAATCACCTCACCTTTTCTCAAATATACGTATATATAATTCTTAACAAATCCCATTCACTTTTTTCATTTGGCACACTAGTTATGTCTCTAGAAATAAATAATTCATTTTTTCCTTAAGTATATGAAAATAATCACAAAACCAATTATAAATTTCTTACTATATTAATGTATATATATACAAAATGTATCAACATTAATATATGTCTAAAAAACGTCTTGAAGACCATAGAACAGCAGTTCTCAACCTGTGGGTGGCGACCCACAGGATCTGTATTAAACGGCCCAGCATTAGGAAGGTTGAGAACCACTGTCATAAAGAAAGAGGGAGAAGGCTGAGAGATACTCCAATATTTAAAAAAAGCCAAGGTTGCAGAGTTTACCACCTAAAAAACAGGAATCTTTTTTAAACTTAACTTTATCAACCCATTTTTGTAACACTGATCAGCTGCCTACCTTGTCATTTAAAGTATGCTAATTTACTTTTTCTCAATAAATATAATTTATTGAGCATGGAGTATAAAAACAATGCAAAAGGCAGGGATAATAAGAAAGAAATCCTAAGTGAAGTAAAATTTTGAAAATAATGATATGTTTTCTACATTAATGTGTGAGTGAAGTGTGTTTTTCCCGTTACTAAAGTATTTGGAAATGAAATTAACCACATTGCTTGAGTTCAGTTCAATTTTTCCAATTGCATTTAAAAATAGTGCCTTGGAGATTTTCATTCTTAGGAGTTTTGGAAATAGGGGTAAATACATATATATATATATATATATATATATATATATAAGTGAATTCATTTACAGAGTTTTTGCCATATTTCCACTTGACTTGAAACTTTATCCTAAAACAACAATGATACTATGTCTATGTTAAAGGTATGTTTTGATTCATATTATTGATTTTTTAGTGTTATGTTTTCTTTTAACAAATCTAAAATTAAAGCTAGTATTATTCAAATACAATTAGTTTATAATGTTGATAGTATAACCATGTTGGGATCATTTTGATTCTGTGTGAGTACTTCCAAAGCAACACAGAGCAAAGCTGATATTTTTATGATGTTTTATTTTTTATTTATTTTAATTTACTTTATTTTTTATTATCTTTTTATTGTTGGGGATTCTTTGAGGGTACGCAGAACCAGGTTACATCGATTGCTTTTGTTAGATAAGGACCCTCTTACATTTGTGTCCTGCCCCTAAAAGGTGTACCACACCCCTTCTCCCCCTACCCTCCCTCCTTCCCTTTCTCAGCTCTCCCCAGCCCCCAACCCCACTGTGTACTAGGACTTTAACTGTCCTCATATCAGAACTGAGTACATAGGGTTCTTATTTCCCCATTCTTGTGATGCTTTACTGAGAATAATGTGTTCCACATCCATCCAAGTTATACAAAGGATGTAGGGTGGTGCCTATAGCTCAGTGAGTAGGGCACCACCCACATACACTGAGGCTGGCAGGTTGGAATCCGGCTCGGGCCAGCTAAAAGCAACAATGACAACTGCAACAGAAAAATAACCAGGCGTTGTGGCGGGCACCTGTAGTCCCAGCTACTTGGTAGGCTGAGGCAAGAGAATTGCTTAAGTCCAAGAACTTGAGGTTGCTGTGAGTGTGATGCTATGGCACTCTGCCCAGGGTGACAGCTTGAGTCTCTGTCTCAAAAAAAAAAAAATACAAAGGATATAAAGTTTTCATCTTTTTGTGGCTGAATAGTATTCCATGGTATACATACACTACAACTTGTTAATCCATTCCTGGGTTGGTGGGCATTTAGGCTGTATCCACATTTCGGCAATTGTAAATTGAGCTGCAATAAACAGTCTAGTGCAAATGTCCCTGTGGTAAATGAATTTTTTTTTTCTTCTGGGGTAGATGCCCAGCAATGGGATTGCAGGATCAAATGGGAGATCTAGCTTGAATTCTTTGAGGATTCTCCATACTGCCTTCCAAAAAGGTTGTATTACCTTAAAGTCCCACCAGCAGTGTAAGAGTGTTCCCTTCTCTCAACATCCACACCAGCATCTGCAGTTTTGAGCTGTTGTGATAAGGGCCATTCTCACTGGGGTTAGATGGTATCTCAGGGTAGTTTTGATTTGCATTTCTCTAATAATTAGGGACAATGAACATTTTTTCATATGTTTGTTAGCCATTCATCTGTCTTCTTTAGAGAAGGTTCTAGTCATCTGTCTTGCCCAGTGATCTAGGGATTGTTGGCTCTTTTTATGTTTATTAATTTGAGTTCTCTGTAGATCCTAGTTATCAAGCTTTTGTCTGAATCAAAATATGCTAAATATCCTTTCCCAATGTGTAGGTTGTCTTTGCTTTGGTTGTTGTCACCTTAGCTGTACAGAAGCTTTTCAGTTTCATAAAGTCCCATTTGTTTATTTTTTTTGTTGTTGAAGTTGCTGCAGAAGTCTTCCTCATAAGGTCCTTCCTCAGGCCGATAGCGTCCAGTGTTTTCCCCACACTTTCTTTGAGGATTTTAATTGTTTCGGTGCCAAATGTCTATGTCTCTGTTTTTGTGCCAGTACCATGCTGTTTTGATCACTATGGCCTTGTAGTACTCTAAAGTCTGGTAAGCTGATGCCCCCGGCTTCGATTTTATTACTAAGAATTGCCGTGGCTACATGGGGTTTTTATTTGTTCCATATGAAATGAAGAATTATTTTTTCTAAGTCTTGAGAGTATGATGTTGGTATTTTAATAGGGATAGCATTGAATTTTTAGATTGCTTTGGGAAGTATAGACATTTTAACAATGTTGATTTTTCCCAGCCATGAGACTGATATGTTCTTATATTTGTTAACATCTTCTACTATTTCTTTTCTTAGGGATTCATAGTTTTCTTTATAAAGATCCTTTACCTCTTTTTGTGAAGTGTATTCCCAAGTATTTCATTTTCTTTGGCACTACCGAGAAGGATTTCCTCTCATCTTCGCTGTTATTGGCATATGCAAAGACTACTGATTTATGGACATTGATTTTACTGAGATATTACTGTATTTTTTGATCACTTCCAGGAATCTTGTGGTTGAGTCTTTGGAATTCTCTAAATATAAAATAATATCATCAGCAAAGAGGGAGAGTTTTATTTCCTCTGCTCCCATTTGAATGCCTTTAATTTCCTTCTCTTGCCTGATAGAATTGGCTAGAACTTCCAGCACTATGTTGAATAGTTTTGGTGATGGAGGACACCTCTTGTTCCAATCATAAGTGAAAAAGCTTTTAGAATTACTCTGTTCAGTTTAATATTAGCTGTGGGTTTGTCCATAGATGGCTTCAATCAGTTTAAGGAATGTGCCACCAATGCCTATATTCTTCAGCATTCTAATAAGGAAAGAATGTTGAATTTTATGAATGCTTTTTGTGCATCTAATATGAGGATCAATCATATGGTCTTTGTTTTTGCTTCTATTGGTACGGTGAATTATGTTTACAGATTTGCCTATGTTAAACCAGCCTTGCATTCCTGGGATCCTACTTGATCGTGATGTATGACTTTTTTAATAAGCTGCAATCTGTTTGCTAGGATTTTATTGAGAAATTTTGCAGCTATATTTATTAGTGAAATTGGTCAGTAGTTCTCCTTTTTGGTTGGGTCTTTTTCTGGTTTTGGTATCATGGTGATGTTTGCTTCATGGAACATGTTGGGGAATATTCCTTCCTCCTCAATATTTTGGAACAATTTTTGCAGTATGGGTATAAGCTCTTTTTTGAAGGTTTGATAGAATTTTGGTGTGAAGCCATCCTTACCAGGGCATTGTTTCATTGGGAGATTTTTTTATTGTTTCTTTAATCTCGGTGCTTGAAATTGGTCTGTTCAGAGGTCTGTTTCATCTTGATTAAGTCTAGGGAGGAGGTGTGATTCCAAGTATTGATCCATTTCCTCTACATTTTCAAATTTTGGGGTATAGAGCTTCTTATAGTATTCAGAGTTAATTTCTTGTATCTCTGTAGCATCTGTTGTTATTTCTCTTTTATTATTCCTGTTTGAGGCTACTAGAGATTTTACTTTTCTGTTTCAAGTTAGTCTGGCCAAGGGTTTATCTATTTTATTTACCTTTTCAAAAAACCACCTTTTTGTTTCATTAATTTTTTGAATGATCTTTTTGGTTTTCAACTTCATTAATCTAATTTATTTTATTTTTATTTTTATTTTATGTTTGAGACATTGTCTCACTGTGTCACCTTGAGTAGAGTGCTGTGGCATCATAGCTCACACCAACCTCAAACTCCTGGGCTTAAGCAATCCTTTTACCTCAGCCTCCTGAGTAGTTGAGACTACAGGTGACACAGTGCCTGGCTAGTTTTTCTGTTTTTAAGAGATGGGGTCTTATTCTTGCTCAGGCTTTTCTTGAACTCCTGAGCTCAAGCAATCAAATTCACGTGCTCAGAGTTCTAGGATTGCAGGCCACCATACCTAGCTTTGTTATGACATTTTAAACTTAGAAAATGATAGGACCATTTAGGTTCCATATTCAACTTTTTTTACTTGAATTAATGTATTATGTAATATTTGGAATATAGTTCTTTTATGGTGGTTATTTAAATAGTTTGGGTTTTAATTATGCCTTTAAGATGCACTTATTTTAAACTATTTCTTACAATCCTTCATTTTTAAAAAAGTTTTGTTACTGCTTACACTTGACTAAAATTTGTGTGGAAGTATATTTATCAATACTTTTTTAAAGTATTTTCTTCATCAGGTACAATCTTAGCATTGCCCCTACATGTCTGTCTATCTACAGTGTGTTGCATGAAAAACTAGATGGATTATAGTGGCTCAGAGGTAAGGATACTGTATCATTTATTGGGTCATTTTTTTATGTGACTGAAAAGCTACATATTGTTCCTTACAACAAGTATAGGGTGGGACTGTCCTAGATAACAAGACTAAGATATTGCAAGATCCTGCAATACATTTTTTAATCACTATAGGGAAAGTTAGATCTGTTTACAATGGTTTTAGAATTATATATACTATTTATATTTGATGTCTTCTGAAAAGTTATTGCCCCTTCATCAAGTTGATGAAAATAGTTGATTTCTCAGAAAGAGCCACCTTCTTTTTCATGAATGTGCTTCACCTGTCCACCTTGTCTTTCATTAAGCCTATTTGAAATTTTTTTTTATTAAATGTATTGTACAAAGGAAAATAGTTTGCTTTCAATGGCATTGTTTTTATAAAGTCTTACAAATCAAGATTTGTTAAAACAGTACTGCCACCTGGAATATGTTTTGCCAGAGTTGATCTTGATCCTTTTTCTCCCATTCAGGTTCCCTGTCATTTCACAACTGGGAATTGTAACCAGATAGCCATCACCTTTGAGTAGAGTAGCTACTCAAACACAAAATAGAGAAGAAAACCCTAACAGTGACCTTCTGTATGTTTGTCTTCATTGATTTCTGCTACAGAGCATATTGAATTTAGCTGAATAAGCCAAAATAGCTTTCTGGACTGAAAAGAATGCTTCCAAAAAGTATCTTGGGCATCAGGCTATGTTAGCTATATATGTCTTTGTTTTTAAAAATAGTCTTAGGCACATTGATATGAAAATTTGCACAAGGGGGAGAATTCAAGTGACACATTGTGAGTTACATGTGCTACACTTTTTATCTTGTGGAATTTACAAAAGCCATTTAATTAAATATTTCCAGAATGAAAAACACAAGAGTAAATAATGATTGAATAAGAAGAAAGAATAATGATTAATACCTATAAGTCATGTATTTCATAGGGAATTCTGCAAAGTTACAGGAGGATAAGTTGGAATTTTGCTCAAGAAGGATTCTAAGGCAGATCTAATTTACTTCAGTATTTGAACATTCCTAGATATTTTAAGAAGAAGAAAACATTTAGGAGAAACAATTAGTTCTATTTAGTCAGGTAGAACTAATGCCTCAGGTCCGGATTGCAGGCAGGGCATTTTCAAAATTGCTACTTTTATGGGTGTTAAACTTCCTTTTGGCGTTTGAGCTTCCAAATGTATTCCATCAACTCTGTGTGCAATGTTTCTTTTTTTGACAGGAGCATGTGGAGGGAGGGCTTTCTCTAATTCACCCAGGTTTCAGTGACCCACTAATTTGGCATCATTTAAAAAAAAAAAACAAAACAGGAGACAAACTGAAACCCAGATGGGAAACTGAACTTGCCTGTGTTGAGAAACTTGACCTACCCAGAACATATATTTTACAGATGAGGAATCAGACCCCTATAGAGCCCAGAGTTCACACAGGTGTTAATGTAGAACTGGGGCTACAGCTCATGTCCCCCCCCGGCTCCCGTTCCAGCTGCTTTTTACCACCAGCTTTGCATCCTCAGCACCCCCCGTGCAGATTTACATCACGTGCCTCCTGGTCTTATTCTTCTTGGCAAACCT
This sequence comes from Arctocebus calabarensis, assembly GCA_963573935.1. Lineage (NCBI taxonomy): Eukaryota > Metazoa > Chordata > Mammalia > Primates > Lorisidae > Arctocebus > Arctocebus calabarensis. The sequence goes on along the minus strand of CAUYON010069374.1, from coordinate 2,437 downwards.
AGCAGGCCGGAGCTCCAAGGCCTGCAGAGACCAGTGAGGTTGCATGAGGAAATGGGCTGAGCTTAGGACAACAGATACTGCAGGGAATTGTGGCAAGCTGGGAGCACATGTCCTGTCTTATACAAAAGGTTCACTGCGGTACTAGGGGTCCTCTATGGTGGCGGCTTCCAGTTTTTCAAGAACTGGAAGTTCAGATCTTAGCTTTGAGTTGAAATTTCTCGTGCAAGGCATGCCAAAGAAAGCATGCATGCAGGTGAACATTTGCCAGCTGTCAGCCAGATTACAGCCTCCACTCAAGTGCATACTCCTTGTCGCCTTAACAACAGCAGCAACAATTACCCCTGTTGCATAAAACTTGCAAGGCACCATTTCTGTGCTATCTCTTTTAAATCCTCACAAACCAGAGAAGTGTGGGAATTGAAGAAACTGAGGTTCTGCCAGTTTAAAGTAATTTGCCTAAGTCAAACAGCTAAAAGCAAGGCTAGGAAAGATGCCCAGACCTCTCTGATCCCACACCTTTTAATGTTACCCTGACACCTTTCAGCCTCCCTGATGGTTCAGCCATTGCTGATGGAATTAAAGCTACTGGTGAATCTGTGGAGTTTTCAATTTCAATCCTGCTTTCACCACTACATAAAAAGGCATTGTGTGCCCTGAAGATGAAGAGTAGCATACATAAAGCATGATATTTGGCTTGGGGAATAAGCCAGGCATATAAAGTAATAATTATTTTCAGTGTGGACCATGATAATTTCTAGAATTTAAACCATATCTCTGCTAAAATAAACTTATAACTGCTTATTTAGTTGGCTGCTAGTTGATTCAACACAAATTTCTCATTTTCCTTCTGGAAAAAAATCAGGTAATTATTTGTACACTTGCAATAAAGAAGAAGTTAAGGCTTTTACATTCTTTATTAGGGGATTGATATTTTTGACATTTATATCTAAAGGTGACTTTTTAAAACTTCATTTATTATGTTTTTTGAAACGAGAATGCTTCATGCTATGTACTACATATACATGTGACTTTTATCATTTCCACTGCAATTATAAAATTATTTTGTTGTTATCTTGTTTTTTCACCATCGAATACAGCAGCATCCTTGTCACTTTGGTGAAGCCAGAATGATATCTTTCTAAATTAAATTTCTAAGATTTTATCGCTGTTTTCTCTCTTCTCTCCACACCATATAGCCGTGCATTCTTTCACAAGCCATACAGCAAATCAATTACGCAGCCACATTTCAGCCGTGATCATGACTTTTCATCTGTCCTACCGTCTGCTTCTGCTACATGTAGAGATGATCGGTTATGTCAACAGAAAGGTGATGAGAAATCTCTGAGGAATGGGACGGCAGCATTGCTGTTACTTCCCTGTCCTGATCTCCTTTACTGGCCCAGTGCACGCGTCCCCCAGCTGCTGTGGTGTTGGCAAGGCTTCTGCTGCCCCCGTCCCTTCTGCCTTCTCCAAAGCTGCTTTGCCTGGGAGGATTCCACAAGGTGACAACAATTCTATGCTCCCCCAACTCCAGTCTGGAGGCTTGATGAGGCTGGCCTTGGCTCCTGCGGGAGCCCAGTCCTGCCTGCTCACCCCTTCTATGCCCAACCCTGATCCCCTCCCCCTTAGTCCCCACCCCTACTTCTGAGGGGTGTCCCTCTGTGAGGCACACGCATGGGTGTCCTCTTTCTAGCTCTTCTTTTTGGAAGCCCAAGCAAGGATAAGACACCAGTGCACCAGCCTGTGTGGCAGAAACACATTACAATTTGCCACATAAAATGTGCTTACGAGTGTGGGCCCTTTAAAAACTGTGCGTTCTTCACTCTGGTCCCCAGCATTGCCCCGAACCAGAAACTATAGAAGACTTGGAAGTCTTTGAATAGAACAATTAGGAGAACATATGGCTTTAAATACAGGCTGTTCTCCCAAGCAGTTCCTAATACAGATAAAAATCCACTATTAGGAGAAAAAGAAAAAAGAGGTTAAGATTCAAATAATGTAGAGGTTTCAAAAACTCTGCCGGGGATTACAATAGCCCTTTGTCTGGAAGGTTAATGGTGACAATAGAATCCACTGTGATTTGTGGAGGCTGACTGTATGCTCTGAACTTTTAAAGACGAGTCGAAAATTCAGGACACTCTCTTTTCTCCATAGGTTATTTTTAAAAGTCAGCCCTTCTCGGGTAGTTTGTTTTTGATTGTTACCTTTTTCATAACGATTAAATTGCAAACATTTTATTTTTTATTTATTTATTTTTTTTATTGAATCATAGCTGTGTACGTTAGTTCAACCATGGGGTACAGTGTGGGGGCTTCACATGCAATCTGAGATATTTTTATCAACCTGATTGACATACCATTCATGAGATTTTCTCGTTTACTATATGAAAACATTTTTGATCCGTATTTAGAAGTTTTCTCCTGACCCTTCGAATATG
>CAUYON010069368.1:0-22140 GCA_963573935.1 Arctocebus calabarensis | reverse complement strand
ATAGTGATCAAGGAAATGCCATGAAGGCTATCTGTAACAGTATGATCAAAATATTTCTGAATGTATATGAATCGTGCCCTGTGATTGCACCAATGTACATAATTATGATTCAATAAAATTATTAAAAAAAAAAAAAAGAGTGACTCAGAGCTGACAAAGCCCATGTCCACAGAGAGAAGCAGTGACTGGAGTGCAACATGATGGCCGTTATCTGCATCTGCCCCTAGCACAGCCTCCCCAGATACGGGCCAGTGCCCTGTCCGGGCACCTATTTGCATCCATGAAGGAGTCTCACCGCAGCAAAGGGAATGAGATTCTGACCCCTTTTCCTAACACGGCCCACTAAGATCAAAGGCGCAAATGATGTTTAATGGCCTAGGGTAGTCCATATGAGACCAAATTGCAGAGAAGAAACAAGTGTGATGCTCTGAAGGGAGGCTTTCCGTGGAGAGAGAATCAGAGTCCAGCTCATTGGAGGACAGTTCTTCTTCAGGTCACACAGTCATCCTGGAAGTCCGACAGATGTCCATCAAAGGCAAGAGCTGCATCTAAGCCAAAATGAGTTGAAACCTTCACGGACCCAGGCAGGTTTTCTTCAGGACATCTCTGATCTGAGTCTGACAGAGTGTGAATGACACCTTGAGAAACCATCTTGATGAGGATGGATCAAGTCAGCATTCTACACTGGAGCCATTTGAAACTGGTGACTTGGCTGGGGCACCTCTGTCTGATGGGGTACTGGTAAAAAACACACACTCTGGAACCAGCTACCTAGGTTCAATTTGGTAACTTGATTTGCCCTGTGCTTCAGCTTCCTCATATATGAATGGGGATGACAGAATCAATTGAAAACACCAAGTGGGACCTCCTCAATGTCAGCAGCTGTGAAGTCTACTTTAAGACACAAGACTAAGTTGCCAATCACCCAGAAGACTGCATCAAACAAAGTAGAGGACTAATTCCTGAGTATGTGGATATATGATAGCAACCCTACAGACTCGGGTCTGTTCAAAGAGAGAAACTATTAGAATTCTTTCTAGAAAAAAAAAATGAAAGAGTCTCAATCTCATTGTAATTTCGATATTAAAGGATAAGAGACCTTATTTCTCACTTGCATGCTTATCATACCTTGTCACACTGGCAATGCCCAGCAGACCAGTGGTCACCACTGGAGAGAGACTTCTGTGCTTGGTGGAACAGTGGATAGGAATATGAGACATGATGGAGAGATGCAGAGACTGTACAGCAAGAGTATGGGGCACCCAGGGGAACAGCAACAGTGCCAGCGGGAATATACTTGTTTCTGAGCACAAGGAAGACCTTAAGATTCTGATGGTTTAAATAATTGCTAATGACTAGCAAAACCTTAGCCCCAAACTGCTATCCTTAAGGGCTCCTTTGCTTCTTGTATGAACAAGTGTGTGTCAGAACCAGAGAAACTCAGATGTCCTAATTATTTGTGTCCTTGCCTTATCTCCTTTGTTAATATCTTTAGGGACATGTGCTAAGTCTTACTCATCTTTGCATCTCCAAAGAGCATGAGCCCTAGTCCTGGTAGAATGCTGTGGAGGCTGCAGGGAAGTCTGATGCCCTCTGAATCAGCAGCAGCGCATGGCAGAGCAAGTCCCATCCTGAGCACAGATGAGACTTGCTAGAAATGTCTCACTCATCTCTGCCCCCCAATGGCATCTAGACCCCTGGTGTTACCTTTTATTCCTGACATTTTTCAGCTTCACTGAGGCATAATTTAAATACCCCCAATGTAGCTATTTTACATTGAGTTTCAATTAAATGATACAATCATACAGTAATCATCACATTACATAGTTGAGAACATTTCCATCACCCCCAGATTTCCCCTGTGCTCCTTAGCAATCACCTGTGCTCCAACCTTCAGATCCAGGCAACCACTGACGTGTTATCCCACTATTTACGATTTTGACCTTTCTAGAAATTTCATATTAAGCAATCATGCAGTATCCCTGCTGCCTTTCATTGCATATATTCAAGGGTCATCCATGTGGTAACACATGTCAATGATTTGTCCTTTTTATTGTTGTGTAGTATTCCATTGTCTGGATAAGCCTCATTTTGTTTACTCATTTACTAACTGTTGGACCCTGGGGTTCTTTCCAATTTGTTTTTATGAAAAATGTTTCCATGTTATTTGCCTAATACTCATTGTGTGGATGTATTTCTTAATTTATTTTGGATAGATACCCAGGAGTGCAATTGCGGGGCCATATGATAAATGTACGGGTTTTGTTGATTTGAAGCACCTTAACAAGGATTAACAAGAGGCTGAAAGTAAGTCATCTGAAAATGGGACACTTGATTGGGGGTATGAAAGAGCATTCCAGGAAGAAGAAGAAGATTACTGAGAAGAGAGATGGAAATGCATTACAGGAAAAATTCATCTACTTCATAAATTGTGCTTCAGTATTTAGGGCCTAAACATTTTATCTAATGCAAGACTATCTCAATCTACTATAATTGCAGAACTTCACCTTGATCCCAACATACATTATTAGCCATGTGTGGGTGGAAAAGTACAGTGATAAGGGCATCCATAAAGGCACCTAATCTAGGAACAGCCTACGTGGTTGTCCACTTCTCAGGAGCCACTAAGTTTAATCATGATAAGAATCTGCCTTTAACAAAAAATTCCACTTAAAAGATTCAGTTGGAATTTCTAGTCTTTGTAGAGGCTATCATTGCATAGTTGTGTTTATTTTACCCAGTCTCTGCAGAGACCATTCTGAATAGCCATCTCCGCATGTAATCTGAAAATTATAAGGTTTGGGGGTGAGAAATTATGATGGGGAACACAGAACTCTATGACAATAGGAATCACTATTATATAGACCCACAAGTCAAATTGTATCCTCTTATAATGGATCTAACCCAGTTATGAATAATTGATAACAAAAAAAATCCATCTTGTTTGTTAGCAGAAGAGTATAAAAGAAGGAACCTGTGTAATTAGAGGCTTAAAGACTGAGATTTCTGGTTATTCATTTTTCAGTTCTTGAATATAAAAACAGATTTCTAGTTTGAGTCAGAGGCAAAAAATTTATCCACTTCATCTTTCACCCATTGGAGAAAGATCTCCAGAAGCACCCTGGGCAATCTGGGGATAGTTGTCCAAGATTTCAGTAAATCTGGCTTACTGGGGATTGAGGTATACATACTATGTGTACAGGATGCCAAAAAATGTACTCACATTGTAAGCGATGGTATCTATGCATACTTTTCAAAGTTGAATTGAATTATGGTAGCAATGTGTAGTAAGAATGCTAGCATCACAAGCAAGAGGAAAGGCAGTCAAAGAAAATGGTGGAGGCACAGTTATCATTCTAGGAGAGCAAAGACCATTTTGAAGTGGTCTTTGAAATTTGAGAACGTTGTGTGGGCGGCACCTGTGGCTCAAAGGAATAGGGCACCAGCCCCATATGTCAGAGGTGGCAGGTTCAAACCCAGCCCTGGCCAAAAAAAGAAAGAAAAAGAGAGAGAAAGACAGAACATTGTGGAAGCACAACAACAATGGAGGCATGAGTATGTCACAGAACCAACACACCTAACAACTGCACACATTTGTGGTAAGTCTAAAACACATGGTGCTGTGTATGATGTGCACATTGGGGGTGGGAGTCCTCACACAGCAAATCCTGCTGCTTCTGCTATGGTGTTGGAATAGTTTACACCAAGGGGGTCCAACCTGTGACAAGCGGGCCAGATGTGGCCCACGATGGCTAGGAATGCAGCCCAACACAAAATTGTAAACTTACTTAATACATTATGAGATTTTTTTGGTGGAACTCGATTGCAAGGTTCTTGCATATGAAACTTTGTAGATAACAAGGTGGTGTTGCACCATCACATTTAAAAACACGTACACTCTTGCCGTTTTCCCACGTGGGTGGCTTCAGTTTTACTGGGGTGTATGGCTTCCAGCGTGTTATCTTCCAAGCACAGTCAAATTGACACTATCAGATGTCACACGTGCTTGTGGTGCCTTGGCGAGGAAGCGATTAGCAATAACATTTCAACTACCCATTGCAATTGAGAAGTTAGCTTTCTCAACAAATTAAGACTTAATGTTATTTAGAAGTCAGGGAAGCATTCTTATATGATTACCAAGGGCAATTCCATACCTAAGCAGTGCCTCACACATTGCCTGCCATGCTTTAGAGTGGGCTTCCACCTCGCTCTGCATCCCCAGCTGAGATGTGGAAGGGCTCAAACCTTGCTTTCTATTTTCCCATCAATTAATTTTCATAATAAAAGTCATTACAGTTCCTTATCTCTTGTAATTTTTTAATCTCAGCATAGCGTCTACAAAAGTCTCAAAAGAAAATAGAATCCTGGGGCGGCGCCTGTGGCTCAAAGGAGTAGGGCGCCAGCCCCATATGCTGGAGGTGGCAGGTTCAAAACCAGCCCTGGCCAAAAACCACAAAAAAAAAAAAAAAAAAAAACCAAAAAGAAAGAAAGAAAACAGAATCCAAAAAACAAAAATCCTGGATAAAGGAAGATTGTTCAATAAAAAGTACACAGATGACTACTTTTTGTCCAAGTGAATAATAGGGCACTCTGCTTAATTTGTAGGGCATTTGTGCAAGTTTTCAAAGACTATTATTTGAAAAGGAGTTATATGCAAAAACATGCTGCCATACTTGATGTGGATTAAGGATTGTAAGGATAGTGTCATACAGACAAAAAACTGAGACAAAAAAATTTGTCGCTGCAACAATTTTTTTTAATTTTAAAACTCAGAAAGATTCCACTGTAAGAGCTAGTTGTATGATAACATATTTAATAACAAAAAGTGAAAGCAGTTTACCAATGGTTAATTTGTTAAGCAATGTATGGAAAGCACGGTAGACATAATTTTCCCTGAAAAGAAAGGAGGATATTTCTAAAATCAGTTTGTCTCACTAAACTATAGCCAAGTGAACTGAAAAAATTAGAAAATCTATAGGATGACGTTCAAAGAGTAAAGCCGCTAATTTTAAGGTATATGCTTTGGTGATGGATGGCCACACTGATGCTGCAGATACGCTCAACTTGCCATTTTTATTAGAGGTACTGGTGATAAATATAATGTCCCTGAAGAAATGGCTTCTCTGGTGCCATGAAAACACAATCAAATCAAGAGATTTATATGAAGCAGTAAAATACATGTTAAAGTGATTTTCTTTGTCCATTGTCAACATATCTGGTGTCGTTACTGATGGTGCCCTGGTGATGGTAGGTAAAAGAGAGGGACTTGTAAAATTAGTAGAAGATGATGCAATTACTGCCCCAAACTCACGTTTGATGAAGTATCATTGTATAGCACATCAAGAAAATGTATGCACAAAAGCTTTAAAAATGGATGACGTCATGCAAATCGTCATCAAGACTGAATTTCATAATGGCCAAGGCATTGAGTCATCGCCAATTCCAGGAATTCCTTAAAAGTATTGGTACTGACTATGGAGATATCATTTACTTTTCGGAAATAAGACGGCTAAGTTGAGGCCAAATGTTGAGAAGATGTTACAATTGGCAAAATGTTATCAAGTCGTTTTTGGTATCAAAAACCAAATTTGTGCCAGAATTTGACAGTGAAAACTGGTTTATGGATTAAGCATCGTTAGTGAATTTAACCACTCATTTAAGTGAGCTAAACATGTGTGGGCGAGGTGAAAACCACTGATTAGTACAATGTTTCAAACCATAACAGAGTTCCAAATGAAACTGAAATTATGGCAAGCTCAAATTAAGGCAAATAAAACTGAAATTATGGCAAGCTCAAATTAAGGCAAACGATTTTGTGCATTTTGACACATTGGCTAAACACAGTCCTGTGAACAGCAAAAAGATATGAAAGCTTGCATTGCAATTTGACACAAGAATTTGAAAACAGATTTCGAGATTTCTGGGAAAATAATCAATATTTTTGTGCATTTGCAAGCCCATTTCAGTCAACCTAAGTGTGTTACCCGCCAATTTTCAAATGGAATGCATAGAGCTACAATCTATGTTTGACTTCAGGAAAAAAATGATCATGGATCTTTAGGGGACTTTTATAGGTCCTGTCTTCCCAGAATCAAATCTCCCTCATTTCACAATCTTGCCTTATTCATGTCAACGCTTTTTGGCAGTACCTATATTTGTGAGCAACTATTTTCAAGAATGAAGCCCGTTAAGAGTAAAATTAGAACCGAAATACGTGATGAGTACTTTGAAAACTCGCCGAGATTTGCAACTGCTTTCTTTGAACCAGTTATTGATGCATCAGTTTCTCAAATATAATGTCAAATATCCCTCTAGTTTTATGCCACCCACTTTCACTTTTATAAAAAAAGTTTTAAAAAGGTGTTTTATTACTTAGATACGTACATTTTATATATTAATGATAGGAAGCTTGAGACCTGCTTGACAATGTTAAAAGACTCTCTGAATGAGACGTTGCATAATTAGGATTATGATGTGAGGATTTTTTTACTTATCTGCAGCGGTGGATATCATGAAAATTGGGCACAAACCTTTTTTTTTCCCCCTTTGCTTATCAGCTTTTGTTAGTGTATTTAATGTGTGCCCGAGATAATTCTTCCAATGTTGCCCAGAGAAGACACCCGTGGTTTACACGCACACCACAGACGTATACTGGGCAGTGTGTATGTGAGATAAGAGTTAGCCGAGCAAGCACAGGACACACTCTTAAAACAGCAAAATGGAAAGTTTTCATCCCAAGATTCTTACATGCTCCTGATCAAAGGGTGGGGTACTGTAAGCGGTTCCAAGGTTGTTCAGGAAGTAATTCACCATAAACACAAGCGTCTGAATGCTCTCCGTAACCACTTTGAGCGCCTCTTGTAATTGCAGAAGTAAAACATGATTGTATTTTCTATTGGTATATATTATTACAATTTTAACACAGTTTTTGCATTTTTTAAAGTGTGTGTGTGTGGAGGAGAGCCAGCTCCAGCTCCAGGGAGTTTTTTGGGGGGAAGGGGGAGTTTTTGTTTTTGTTTTGTTTAGTTTTGTTTGAGACAGGGTATTGGCCCATTGCCTGGCTAGAGTGCAATGATATCATCATAGCTCACAGCAACATCAAACTCCTGAGTTCCAGTGATCCTCCTGCCTCAGCCTCCCAAGTAGCTGGATCTACAGGTGCATCCCTGGCTAATTTTTCTATTTTTAGTAGAGACAGGGTCTCCATCTTGCTCAGACTGGTCTCAAACTCCTGGGCTCAAGTGAGCCTCCTGCCTCAGCCTCCCAGAGTGCTGGAATTACAGGCGTGAGCCACTGCGCCTGGCCTCCAGGAAGATTTTTGAGATATTTATTTCAGCATAGAGTACTTTTTACTTTAATGAAGACCCACAGAAACGTCTCTTGGACATCAACACCAGTAAAAACTACGATCCTCCCAAACAAACTGAGAACCTACAGAAATGGCTGTCAGAGTGTGATGTTGACCAGCAGCATCCACATCCCCTGGCACCGTGTTAGAAATCCACACCCAGACCTACCAAACTCCGGAGGTGAGATCCACCAACCTGGGTTTTGATAATCCTTCCTGGTGATTTTGATGGATGCCAAAATTTGCGATCCACTGTCCTGTTTGAAGGATGGCTGAAAAACTTGGAGCCAAGTTCGCAGCCTTTCTCCAGTGACTGTTTTTTAATCCTCCTCCCCCCTCCTTAAAGTCAGACAGGTGCTCATCAGCACCCTTAGGTCCCCAGCTCCTTGAAGATTTAAAAAAAGATTTTGACAGCACTAACTGAATCAGGCTGAACCAGAAAACCCAACTTCAGAAAATTGGTATTTTGTTCATTCTATACCTATTAAATACTTATTTTGAGTTAAAAACTCATACGATTGTACTACAATTGCTAAATCTATACCGAGTAGTTGATTTTGCAAATCTTGGATGATAATATTGGCCACTTATACACTAAAACTCCCAAAATATAACGAAATGGATTTCATTATTTAGGATAGGCTAAGTGCCGTGTAACTTTACTTACAAATGATTAACTAGACGTGATGCATTTAACTTATCATCCTCTTAACATCATGAATTGCTGGGTAGCCTGGAAATCTCTTGCTCTTTGGTTAACAGAACATTCAGAAAACCTAAGTCTGTGATGCCAAATGAGCAAATATGGCTCATTGTCAAGAACTATGTGTTTCGCAGCTCTTGTCACTGATTGTTAACCTTTCAGAAGCCAGAGCGAATCTGTTGGGTCTCAGCTCTATTTCTGAGTATTTGTGAGACCTTGGGTGAGATACTGTCCCTCTCTGGATCTCCTTTCTGTCTCTGCAAAATGAGAACATTTGATCTCATCAACTCTAGGGTCACTTGCCTCTCTGAAATTCTGGGATTCTGTAATTATAGAGAGCTAAGACCCCCACTGCTCCAATACTCCTGCTCTCTCCTGACCTCTTCTGACCAGAAGGAAGGGGAGAAGGAAAAGCATGCCAGCAGCCGTAGCCTGCTAAAGCAAGACTGAGATCTTGGGAATTCAGATGATCTTGGGAATCACATGCAGTTCTGTGCGGCAATCAGTTGCTGTGTTAATTGGGATATACCGTTTGCTCTTTGCTGAATGATACGCAAGAATCCCTGAGAGATGGCATCATTTGTTTGGTGAAAACAAGATGTGGACCATCAGGAGCCCTTTTCTGTACAGACCATCTTAAAGAGCCAGCCCCAGTATAGAAAATTACTTCAATGTATACACTTCAAGGCTTGGGGATTTGGGTTTATGAAAACTCTCTCCCCTCCTCATTCCCATTACAAGCAGGTTTTTAGCTGAGTGGTGTAAGCTGCAGAGATAATTTTATAAAAAGTGGAAGACAGGTGTGGATTGGGGGGGGCTCAAATTAGCCATGTAAGTGATATAATTGATCCACTTCACTTTCTCTGCAGAACTGATTTCCCCAGGTCTGTCAGTATAAAGAGCAACCTTTGTCCTGCCCCCTTTTCCTCACTTAGCCAAACACTTTGCAACTTTGCATTTTACTTCCCAGGCAATGTTCCAAGACAGCTATATTTATAAACACCTCACTACACTAAATTTCTCCTAGCTGAGAGATTATGCATTGCAGTTGGTAACTTTGGAGAATATTTCTTAGCAGGTTAACTGCCTTGGAACTGCTCCCAAACAACACTCCACCATACACACACTTGTAAAGCACATGCTTACTTTTTCTGCAAAATGGGGCTTTTCTGGCTGGTACTAAGGTAATTGCTTTAATTGTCTACTTCCTTCAGATGATGTACACATCATTAGCTTGCCTATCGTCTCTGGAGTCATGTATGACATTTCATCATCAGAAAATGATGATTTTCATTGTTAAACATGTTCTTGTCTCAGGACCTCAAGCAGTGTCATTCTGTATTATTTTGTTTTGGAATAAGGGGGGTTCATTTTAACCATTTCTGGAGAGAGAAATCCTAAATGGCTGTTTTTTTCTAAATGTGGCATTAGAAGGGGGAAGGGACAGGATCTCACCTAATGTGCACAATGTGAGGGTTTTCAGCACATCCTCTGGATGAAGAGCTCAACTACAACTTGAACTTTACCTTGGAAATGAGAACCCTAAACATTTGCACCCTTGTATTAATTTGAAATTTACAAAAACCAGACAAACAGCAAAACTGGTGTTATTAGCACACTTCGAGACAAAGCAACTGGTGGTTTGCCTGGATTTTTCATCTCTTAAAGATTGCTTTGATATTGTACAGCACAGCCCTGGTAATAAGCACAGAGTTGGGAATTACCATGTGACAGAGTAGATATTAAGCCTAGATCATCTGAATTTTTGCTCCTTGGAGGTGACATCAGCCCTGTCAAAGCATGAATGATTTGTTGCTTCAGATCGCTCTGATATCAAATCTTGAGAAGTGGATTCAAATTCATGCTTCAAGGGACCTCTACACTTATTTATCATGTAAAAGAAAGTGCATTAGACCACCATGTGATTGCGGGGGGGTGGTAATTAAGGTTTTTTCCAGAAAAAATCGACAATATCTATATAGACCACCCTGGAGAGATATGAAAGCAGGGTGATTCTAATAAACAATAAGATGACTTAATGATGCCTAATTAGTCCAAATATTCCCCACCAGGATGGAACAAGCAACTGCAGAGCATTTCCCCATCCCCCTCCCTCCCCTGAAGTCAGGACACGCCAATAAAACTCCTCCACCTCCCACTCTTCTGTGCCAGATCGGTGAGCATTTAGCCAAGCATGCTGGGAGACACAGAACAACTGAAGGAAAGGAGTATCCGGATGTCTTGGGTTTTCTTCCCATTCTGTTCTGTTCTGTTCTCCTAGCACCATCTCGTTACTAGACGTAGGCACTAGACGTGACAATCAACTGCATTTGAACTGAGCAGAAGAAATATTAAAGACACAGTCTTCAGAAGAAATGTCTGAAAGGCAGCCTCAATCACCTAATCAGACTTTTATTTCAATCACAAATGACACAGAATCATCAAGCTCTGTGGTTTCTAACGATACCACAAATAAAGGACGGACCGGGAACAACTCTCCAGGAATAGAAGCATTGTGTGCCATCTATATTACTTATGCTGTGATCATTTCAGTGGGCATCCTTGGAAATGCTATTCTCATCAAAGTCTTTTTCAAGACCAAATCCATGCAAACAGTTCCAAATATTTTCATCACTAGCTTGGCTTTTGGAGATCTTTTACTTCTGCTAACTTGTGTGCCCGTAGATGCAACCCACTACCTTGCAGAAGGATGGCTGTTCGGAAGAATTGGTTGTAAGGTGCTTTCTTTCATCCGGCTCACTTCTGTTGGTGTGTCGGTGTTCACGTTAACAATTCTCAGCGCTGACAGGTGGGTTTCTTTTCTCTGTTATATTTGTCAGGATGTGAAATTAGGCAAAAAAGAAAGGAAAGCTTGTACTTAGCATTTACTGGCTACTATTCTGCTTTTCTCACACTGTGTGTAACCCGGAGGTAAGATCGGAAAATTGGGTGGCATTTTAAATAAAAGTTGGTCTAAGAACGTTAAAATTCTTGTGTTAGCATCTGAGGAGAGGTTGAAATTGTATGCTTTCGGGGTTATTTATTCTCTTGGAGCATAATTGTTTGCTTGAAAGAATGCTGAATGGTGTTTTTATTTTCCTCTAGTTTATTAAGTAAGGCAAATTGTTCCAGGTGTAAAAGAAAAAATTCATGCTTTATACATCAGTGCAGCCTAGTGGTGCAATATAGTCAACATGGAAACATCGGCATAGGGGTGAAATTGACCACAGATGCATTACTGTATATCGGAAGGATGGTTAAAAGCTTACAAGCATCTAATTTATTTACAATTCATCAAATTAGCTAATGGCAGAAAAATGGTGAGATTTTCAGCTCCCTGGTAACTCCGTATCATATCATCACTTAATTCTATTTGTCTTCTCTATAGGCATTTAATGACTTTATCCTTTCCGGTGGGGGGGGGGGAAATAAATTAATCCTGCTTGACTTCAGAGCTCTATGGAGACAGCGTGTGAGAACCTCTTGCAGCCAGGGTGTTCAGACTCCGTGTTAGGATATTTTCAGTCTAAGTACTGTGTTTTTCTGTATTCCTATCGTAGAATGATAACTGTGAAAGCATGAAACAAATTGAGGCTCCAAATGTTAAAAATGATGCTTTAAAAAGCCCGCAAGAAGCCTGTAAGTAATCAATGCCTGTCAGTACCAGAAGGAATAGCTTCTTCAGATTCTGGAATATGAGAGGAAGAAAAGCTTTTCCTGTGTATTTTTTGAATTTTGCTTTCACTGGTCTATATTCTATTTGAGGGCAAACTCGTTTAAAGGCTGTAGATTTTAAGGTGGATTTGTGTGAATGGGAGGCATCTTTGCACTGGCAAAAGGCTTCTGATTACATCCTTGCCTTGCTCTAAATCTGTTCACCGATCGGCTTGGGCATGGAATTAGCACTTATGAGTGGGGAAGAAATTAACCCTCTCCTCTTTACTGTGTAAACCCCTGGAATTCTTTTCTGGGAAGGTTGATGGCTGCTCACTCATGAAGAAAGGAAAATTAATTCTGTTTAGCATCAGTCATTTATACAAAAAGGAAGTCTTTTAGAACACTTAAGGTAATACACAGGTAGTGAATTACTCTCAATCACACATAAAATCACACCAAAAAAATGCTTATTTGCTTACATAGAGGGATCTATACATAAAGTTGTAAAATTGCAGATTTGGAATATCTCATAGGGGTGAATAAGGGAAAAGGATTAGCATAAATAAAAAGTACTGGGATGTATAATGTGTATTTGAAACCACAACCATTTCTAGTTGGTTAATGTGGACTCCTATACATACGGATAGGAGGTAGTACTGGATGACCACTAAGGTCACTTCTAACTCTAAGATTGTATAATGTTCATATTTATTTGAACCTCTGCCTCTGATTACGTGTTTCCAGATATAAGGCAGTTGTGAAGCCCCTTGAGCGGCAGCCCTCTAATGCCATCCTGAAAACTTGTGCAAAAGCTGGCTGCGTCTGGATCGTGTCTATGATATTTGCTGTCCCGGAGGCTATATTTTCAAATGTATACACTTTTCGAGATCCCGACAAAAATACAACATCTGAATCGTGTGTCTCTTATCCTGTCTCTGAGAAACTCCTGCAAGAAATACATTCTCTGCTGTCCTTCCTAGTGTTCTACATTATTCCACTGTCTATTATCTCTGTCTATTATTCTTTGATTGCTAAGACTCTTTACAAAAGCACCTTGAACATACCTACTGAGGAACAAAGCCATGCTCGCAAACAGGTATGTATCCATCAGTACTCATGCAAATGTAGCTTAAATTTGAGAAGTGAAATTCCTCCTTTTGCACAGCGAGCAGCTGTGTATTCTCCTGGGTATACACACAATAGCAGTGTAGGATTTGGGTTGGGAGCATAGGTTCTCTCTCCAGTCCCAGCTCTATCTCATACTAGCTGAGCAATCTGGAACAACTTACTTAACCTTTCTGTGCCTCTGTTTTCTCACCTGTAAAATAAAGGGGAGGACTAGGCGATGTAGATGCTTTAGCCGAGTTCCTGGTGCAGAGTAAGCGTTCAATAGATGGTGGGATCACAATGAGAGCGGGGACAACTGAAGTTTGGGAGTAGTCAAAAGTTCTTATCCCTTGTGATATTAAGGAACCCTGCACGAAGTCGGACTCTGAAGCAAGTATCTTCCGGTTTAGAAAGCATGACGGAATAATAGAAGTGCATAGGATGTAGACCTGGCAAGAACCCATAGCATTTTTCAATGCCAGCCACTTACACACAAACACACTGGGGGAGGGGGAGAACACAGTGACTCACGGAGGCTTGATTAAGGCCATTGCCAAGAGCCAGGAGTGCTCTCCCCCCATAAATAGGAACAGAGAAAAAGGGATGGTGCCAAAACATAGTTCCGATCATTTTTTCAAAAGATTTTAAACTCTTCAGAGGGAGAGGAGAGATGATTCCATTCACCTCGTGATTAGTACACAGCCGTGCTTTTTTTTTTTTTTTTCATTTTTTAAAGCTAGTCCATTTACTTGGTTCCACAGTAGTGCCCGTGAGGCTGAAGCAGTGCACGTGTCCGTAACTGCTCATGGAGCTGGTTATCTTTGCTCTAGCTCCCAGCCCAGGCTGTGTATTCACCTAACCTGACTCGTTTCTCTCATTAATAGATGTAGGTAGAGTCATTTTCACATAGAAAGGACAGCAACACGTGGTTTTTATTCTTTTGACTGTACGTTTAGAATTCCTATAGATTAAAAACAATTTTTTAGATTAAAACCAATGTTCAATACCAACTTGGCAACTTCCATAACCCCCAGAAGAATATTCTGACCTCGTCAGCCTCTACTGATGCAGTCTATATTTTTAATTGAATTAAATTTGGGAGAATTCCACAACATACCCTGAGTTAACTGGAGACATCCTAGAGTATCTCCAAATCGGGAGTTGGGGGGTATCTCCAAATTCGAATTAATGAAGCCAAGATCGTGGGTGACCATGCCAATTAACTTGCCGTTTTCTAGAGCCATGGGCTTTCTTCCTGCACATCCCAGCCAATTAGCACACAAACACATGTTCAAAGGGAAACTAGCTTGTTAATTTTAACAGTAAAATTCTGTTTAAATCTAGACGATGACTTTCGAAAATCTCTGTCATCTAAGTGATTTTGTTGTTGTTGTTGTTGTCACCATTTTCTTCCTCCTCTAGATTGAATCCCGGAAGAGAATTGCCAGAACGGTCTTGGTATTGGTGGCTCTCTTTGCTCTCTGCTGGTTGCCAAATCACCTCCTGTATCTCTACCACTCTTTCACTCATCAAACCCATGCAGACTCCTCTACCGTGCACTTTATTATCACCATTTTCTCTCGGGTTCTGGCTTTCAGCAATTCTTGTGTAAATCCCTTTGCTCTCTACTGGCTGAGCAAAACCTTCCAGAAGCATTTTAAAGCTCAACTATTCTGTTGCAAGGCAGAGCCACCCGAGCCTCTTCCTGCTGACACCCCTCTTAACAACCTGGCTGTGATGGGCAGGGTCCCGGGCACTGGGAGCACACAGGTGTCTGAAATTAGTGTGACCCTGTTCCCTGGATGTAGTGAAAAGAAGGACGAGGACATAGTCTAACCTTTCAGTCAAAAAAGGTATTTCTCCTCCCAGCGTGTGTATCCAACCCTAAATTGTGCGTAGGTGCGTGATGTCCAGACTTTTGTTGTTTGTGAAATGTGTTGAAATCTTAGAAGGATCCCTGTCAGTGAACAATAAACTTTGATTTTCTTCAAAGTATAATCAGTAAAATAAATAAAGCGAAGCCCCACCAAGTACAGAAAGGCAAATTTGTCTGTGCCAGTGAATTGTAAGGGGGGTTGAATAGAAAAGGCGAAATAAACTAGATGAAACTTTAAAATCTAACTCGTTTTCATCACATTTGTGACGCTTCTAATTTCTCATGTGCTCAAGTGATTGGCATAAAATCGTGTTCATGTTTATTACATGGTGTAAATCTAGAGATTATACTCAGTATAATTATACTCTGTGAAATGGGGATCAAAAAAAGAACAAATGTCTCTTATGCACTTTTCTTAAAAAAAATTTAACCTTCACAGATGACTGCTGTTTTCCATTAATCACTACCCCATTGTAACTAAATCTGTGCAAAATGGTTTGGGGTCAGCAAGTGTACGGGACTGAGTAAGGATCAGGGGCAGAGTGCTTGCCTTACTTGGGTCAACACTTACTGACTTACTGTTGTTCTACTTACGGCTGCCATTAATTAATGACTGGGCAAAGTTATTGTTCAAAAATATCATGAAGAACTTTCCTCTTCGCAGGCAGAATAAGTGGCCACATTTATGGTGTCGTTTTAGGGCTCTAAAGGAGGACCCCTGCTGAAAAATCTGCCAACCTGTCAGTGTCTGAAAATCTTCTTTTAAAGAAATTCGTTTTTTTTTTCTTTTTGGTAAGCAGTGCCCTCTTTCTAAAACATGCAGAAGTACCACATGAAATTCCTAACTGCTGGGTGTGTAATGCTTATCAAACCATCTTCTTGCTTGATGGGTGCCTAAATCCTATATGAATATGACCTAATTAATCTCTTCCTGTGGAAATCAGATGGAAGGTTCTGATTTTCTGTCCTCTGCTTCTATTTGCTAACACTATGATCTTGTTAATTATTGTTATTATAAAAAAAAAAAACCTGCTGTCAACAGATGTGTCAGATTTAGATTTGTGATTTCAGAAAATGTTTTTTGGAGAAAATTAAAGCATATGTTTGGCACTATAGTTAAATTTGTATTTAAAAAAACTTGGTGTTTGAGTGTGCTTTTGGTAGTTTTGAGCTTTGTTTAACTGGTGTGTGTAGTAGTGAACTTTTGCTGATGATGTGGCTCAAAAACAGAATATATATTAACACTCGACTTTAAGTTTCTGTAAAATTCATTTATTTAAAGTGGGGGTGCCGATACTGTATTATTGTTTTAAAGTGGACATTGTAAAAAATGGGGAAACAAATAATATGAAATAAAGTTTTAAATGACTTTGTGTAAGTTTATATTCTAAAAACAATATTTCTAAAAGACTAACTGAGAATCTATTTTAATTCAAAAATTTAAGTTATTTTCAAGTTACAGAATCCCAAAATATTTTTATTATTTCCCCCACTTTGGGTAAAAATTATACCCTTATACTCTCATAACATTTTCAAAATAACTTGATAAATGTACCAGATTACAAAAGCTAAGAGATCCTTTTACCAATTCATAAAACTGAATCTCAAAGAAATTTCTTTTTTTTTTTTCATTCTCAGTAATACCTAGGTGACTTAGGGTTCTAATGTAAAATAATTTACATGGATGGAGCTGGAACACATTCTTCTTAGCAAAGTATCTCAAGGATGGAAGAAAAAGTATCCAATGTATACAGCCCTACTATGAAGCTAATTTATAGCTTTCATATGAAGGCTATAACCCAATTATAGCACAAGAAGATGGGGAAAGGGGTAAGGGAGGGAAGGAAAGGGGGAGGGTGGGTGGAGAGAGGGTAAATGGTGGGATCACACTTATGGTGCATCTTAGAGTAAGGGAGGGAAGGGAAAGGGGGAAGGTGGGTGGAGAGAGGGTAAATGCTGGGATCACACTTATGGTGCATCTTAGAAGGGACAGGTGAAAACTATAAATGCAGACCACAAATGTTTTCACACAATAAATGAGAAAATCCCATGAAGGTTATGTCGAACAGTTGGATGAAAATATTTCAGATTGTATATGAAGCCTGCACAGTGTACCCCATGATTGCACTAATGTACACAGCTATGATTTAATAAAAAATAAAAATTAAAAAAAGGCATTATGAGACATCAACTACCTTCCATCCATAGTTGGAGAAATGGGCTTAAAATTCATGGCTTTACTTTGATTTTTTTTTTTTTTGAAGAAGGGGGTCTCTCTTTTAACAGATTATTCTTGTCAGGGCTAACAGGTAGGCCCCGACATCTACAATTTCATTCACACTGACTATTGTGATGTCAGAAATGTTCCTATGAAAGATTTCATTTCTTTGGAGAGAGTCCTAAATGGAAAGAGAGGTGCATCATAGGCCAAACAAAGTGTATATATGTCATAATTTTAGTCAGGGTCTTCCCTGATCCAAGACTTATAAAATATGGACCACCATACAGTCTTACACTAGAAAGCAAGAAAACATGATCACCAAGTTAGGAATAATCAAACCATCCGGTGGGCAAGTCTTTTATCATTGCAGGTAAAAGCTCTACAAAATATGTAGCACTGGAATATCTACTGGAAATAGCAAATTAAAGTTAAAAGAATGTCTGCAGTTTGAACCACATTAGGTCGGGAATTCATTGATATTTTCGTGATAACAACAAAAGCCTTTTTTAAATATTTATTTCCACTAAGTCTGGAGATTATAGGACATGGGGATAGGAAAGTTCCTGAACAGAGTGGGCTTGAAGGGGACATTTAAAAAAAATCTAGTTTGGTGTAGTTTAGTAATTTTCTAGAAAGAGTTCCTAGGCCAGGTAGGTTCCTTCTCCAGTCAAGCAGTTTCTGCTTTTATAGGTTAATGTATATGTATCTATCAAGAAGGTCACCGCCTATCAGCCCAGGAATACAACACAGATCACCCCTTACAAAGGTTCAAGAAAGAAGTAGGTATTCTGACAGAAGCCAGCTGTCTAGATTCCAAGTAGTTCCTCTTCCAGGTCTAGCAACTCCTCATGCAGCAGAGCTACAGGGTGTCCCAAAGGTCGCCCATAAAGTTAGTACACATAAGGGAAATGAGAAATTATAGCTAAATGAACCTTTATTTACAAAATATGTATATTGTGGTCCTGGAGTTTCAGAAGCCACCCCTATCTTGATAGCTCCCCTTTCTGCTGTTACCTTGAGTGTTTCTCTAACCAGCAAAAAATCTTTAAAAAGACAGGTAACAAAGACAGAAATGCTTTCAGAGTACCTCAGCTACTAGGGAAATGAGAACAAACAGGAACCAGGCCTCATAGACACCACAGGATTGTTAAAATAGGACTCTCAGGTCTCATGGCCAAATAGAATGCAACCGCAGGTACAAGTGTGCTTAGCTCCCAATGCTGCTGCTCCACTAGTACAGTGACTCCGTGACCCTTCTGAGTGACTGCTCCTTTCACTCCAGGGAACTTCCCCACAAAAGGCCTCTGTTCTGCCTTTTACCCTCTCTACATGGGCATCTCCTTGCATCTGTACAGCTCTGACCATGCCCCTTATCTGTTCCTAACTCAAACTGTCTGGGAAACGTTCCTACTGGCTCAAATACCCTTTAGGATGTAGAGTTTAGTACATGCCAGGTCACCATGCAGGCCTCTAGGAAGCCTTCGGCCCAGGGTAGCTGGATAACATGGAACTGACGCAGAATGAATCTTTTTGGTCACCCCTTCAAAAAGGAGCCATGGTTACAGCAGGCACTCAAGAGTGTCATGTGCAGTAGGGTGGTGTCACATAATATCACCTACGCTGTGAACTCAGGAATAAAACGGGAGCCCAATAACATATTGCTGAAAACAACTGCTGTATACTATTTGTGGATCAAGGAAGAAATATTTAGCAATGTTTAAATAAGCTTAATAAACCTCGCGTTATTATAAAAATGCATGCAAGGTCAGTTCTCCAGTAGTTCCTACCAGAACATCATGAAAGAAAATTAAATTGAAAACCGAAACAAACCCAAATTTGGATGAAAATATTTCAGATCGTATGTGAAGCCAGCACACTGTACCCCATGATTGCACTAATGTACACAGCTATGATTTAATAAAATAAATAAATAAACAAACTATTGTGTTATAGTTAGAACCATAGATTCACGCAGCTGGTATGTGGGGAAGCCAGGATTTTCTAGAACTGGTACTGGAATGCTATGTTCAGAAGCAAAAGTCACTGGAATAGTAGCAATAATTTCTTCCGGGAAACTTTTCCTCACACTCAAGTCTGGGTTATGATATTTATATTTACACATAATGGGTTTTAAATGCAAATTTGTAAACAGCGGCTTTTTGAGCAAGTACTGATAAACATAATCTACATAAACAAAAGCTCGTGAGATATTCAATAAGTTTTTAATGTAAAGGCAGTCCAGAGACCAGAAAGTTTGACGACTCTTCTCTGGTATTCCCTTTGCTAACCATCCTGTGATCTCTGAGATGTGCCTGTCTTGTTCACTCCTGGGTTGCCAGAGCCTAGTGCAGTACCTTGCACTTAGGAGGGGCTCAATTAAAAAAATACGCACCTCTTAATTTCAAGCAATGTTAATTTCTTTTTTAAAATTGTTGTATTATTACTTTTAGCAATGTTAATTTCGAAAAGCAAAGTTCTCTTTTGAGAAAAAGCATGCTGTGTCTTTCTAAAAGGAACACAGAAAAAATACTCGGGAGGCTCAGGTAAGTGGATAGCCTGAGCAAGAGCATGGCCCAGTCTCTTTTTTGCAGTTTTTGACCGGGGCTGGGTTTGAACCCGCCACCTCCAGCCTATGGGGCCGGAGCCTTACTCCTTTGAGCCACAGGCGCCACCGAGGCCAGTCTCTTAAATATATATATATAGCCGGGCTTTGTGGAGGGCGCCTGTGGTCCCAGCTACTCGGGAGGCTGAGGCAAGAGAATCACCTAAGCCCAGGAGTTGGAGGTTGCTGTGAGCTGTGTGACAACATTGTACTGTACCAAGGGCGATAAAGTGAGACTCTGTCTCTACAAAAAAAAGGGGGGGGGGCGGCGCCTGTGGCTCAAAGGAGTAGTGCGCCGGCCCCATTGGTGGGTTCAAACCTAGCCCCGGCCAAAGACTACAAAAAAAAAAAAAAAACACACAAAACAAAACATAGCCGGGTATTGTGGCAGGCGCCTGTAGTCCCAGCAACTGGTGCCTCCTCCCAGTCTTCCCACAGTCAAACTGCAGCCTGAGGAGGGTTAAGAGATCGACAGAAAAGGGAGCTAACATTAGGAAAAGGTGATTGGCCCTACCATCCCTCGTTCGTTCGTTTGCTCATTCATTTATTCATTCACTAACTCTGCACTAGAGCCCAGATTTAGTGCCAGGAGCTTGGGCTACCAAGATAAACAAGTGCCGGCGCCTATGCCAAGGCAACAGTGAAGAAATAAGTAAAACACGCTATTCCGGCGTGGAGGGAGGGGCCTTTAGGGGAAGGAGGCGCGTCGTTTTCTAGAAACTGCAGACCAGTCCTGCCCGCCCCACCCACTCCCCCAAGATGGCGCCTGCCGCGACACCCAGCCCGCACCCGCCGCCGGGGACAAGCCCTCTGCCTTCTGCCGGCTCCTGCAGGAGCCCAGAACTGCCCAACCAACCGGGGACACCCCGCAGAGCCCATGGTCTCTGCGGCACGGCGCGGCCACGCAGCCCTCGCCACGTCCTGAGGAGGGCCCCAGTGGGCGTCGACTCTCGGCAGCAGCACGCCCCCTGACGCCCCGCCCCCGGGCCGCACGCCGCGTTCCCGCGTCGGCGCCTTTTGACGCCACGGTGGGCGTGTCGGCGCGAACCGCGACGTCGCGACGCGCCTACAATGGCGACTCAGTCAGCCTGAGGGGCTTCGTTTTCCATTAATTTCCTGACGTGACCGCGGGAGCCGCAGTCGTTTCAGAGCCGGTCAACGGCGGCAGCAGCGTGGCTGAGACCCTGCAGAGCGAGCCAGGTGGGCGGCGGCGCGGCCGAGTTCGGAGCATCCGCGCGCGCGCACGGGTAGGGGGCGGGGCGAGGGGCGGGGCGGCGTGGCGCGGCTAAACGATCGCGACTTCCCAGGGACTGCTGGGGCGCCACAGGGAGGCGGGCCGGGGGGCGGCGGGGCGTGAGCTGAGTGTGGCCGACCTCCCTTTCTCTGCTCCCCTCCAGCGTCATTTCGGCCTCCACGCTTGTCTGAACCGTGCCCCTGGGCTAGTTAGGAAACATGAGCGACAAGTTGAGTGGGAATGATGAGTTTGATGAGCAGTTGCGAATGCAAGAATTGTACGGAGACGCCAAGGACGGCGACACTCAGAAGGATCCCAGCGGAGAAACCAATTCTTTTGGGCAGCATTCGTCTGACACCCCTTACGAGTGGGACCTGGACAAGAAGGCTTGGTTCCCCAAGGTAAGTGGCACGGGCGGCACTGTGGGGTGAGCCGTCTGACCACCCTTGTGGGACGCTCCTTTTTGCTTTGAGGTACTTGATCCTAGCCCTGGTATCCAGTGACGGGTTTTTTGTTGTGTTTAGTGCACAATCGATGGGTAAAGAAATGTATGTAAATCTTTATGGCGGCGTCTTAAATGTAATTGATTCTTAATTCTCTTCTGCGTCTTACTAATTTTGTCTGTGAAGGTCACACATTTGATTATTACATTGATGACTGCTTTTTATTGCAAGGAGGAAAAACACCGAGAACAATTTTAGTTGCTTTTCATGCCTGTTAGCCAACCTCACTTAATCCTAGGAATTCAAGTGTTGAACTTACATACTATGTGAAAAACGCAGCTTCTTGATTTTTTACGAAAATAGCCATTTACATATCTTTACTAATTGAGGTTTGTTTGTACCTTGCTTTAGTTTTCTACTAAATTTTGTCCTTAGGCAGGAGTATTTTTGAACCGTATTACTACAGGAATATGATTTAGAGATGCACAGAATACAGATGGAAAAGATCTGCGTATGTTTGTTTGGAGTTCTTGGTAATTGTTAAGTATTTTATTTCAGCTGGAAGTAAAATAATTGGTGTTAAACTTGGTTCTGTAAACTTTGTGGTAAAAGTACCCCAAGTCTAAGTCTTATGGATGGAAGAAAGGATACTAATGGCAAACTAATTGGCTTATAAGCCAATAATAAAAAATATTTCCGTTGTGTGATTGGACTGTTGTTTTAAAAAAGTATTTCAACCTTTTTTATTTTGTGTTTATTTATTATGATTAAAATTGATTATTTCTGTGTTGGTAGTGCCAGATATGGTTTTTTCAGCCATTTGAGTACTTTTTTTTTTTTTTTAAATTTTTTTGTAGAGACAGAGTCTCACTTTATCGCCCTGGGTAGAGTGCCGTGGCGTCACACTGCTCACAGCAACCTCCAGCTCTTGGGCTTAAGCGATTCTCTT
>CAUYON010069367.1:0-16641 GCA_963573935.1 Arctocebus calabarensis | reverse complement strand
GAGTAACTTAATGTTCTCTGATGAAGCAACATTCCACATTAGTGGCAAGGTCAACAGGCATAATTGCCATATTTGGGGAACTGAAACTTCACATGCATCTGTTGAACGTGAAAAAGATTCTCCCAAAGTTAATGTGTGGTGCGCTTTGGGGAAAAATTGAGTCACAGGGCGTGTTGTTAATGGTGGTAGTTTAGAAATGCTGTGAAATTACTTAATTCTTCAGCTTGAACAATTAGGACTGATAGAGAATACAGTGTTTAACAGGATGGTGCACCTTGTGACTGCTTTGCATGTTAGACAGTTTCTACGTGAGAAACTTCCCAACAGATGGTTGGGAAGAGGTGGACCATTTTCTTGGCCTTCGTGTTTGCCAGATTGGATTCCACTGGTTTTCTTTTTACGGGGACATGTGAAAACTAGTGTTTATTCAGCCAAACCTCGATCTTTAGAAGACTTGCAAGCTAGGATAACTTGATTGCTGATATTACTAAAAATCAGCTTGAAATGTTTTCCAAGAACTACATAATTGTATTACCCTTTGTACTAGTAATGAGGGTGAACATGTTGATAATTCATAAGAACATTAAAAAATGTGTTTCTTCTTTCTAATCTTTTCTACAGGTTTTTTTTCTATCACATATACTTAAAATCTATCACAACTATTTTAAAATTGTGCATGACCTTTATGGACGTCATGTATAGTTTTAGGAGAGCTTGTTATAAATTTTTTTGCACCAAAATAAACTTGTGTTAACTAATTACAACATTTCTAAACAGGATCTAGTTTGGGGGACTAAGAAGGATAAAAAAGCTATCAGAGCAATATGAAGTTTGCTAAAATTTAAGCAAGAACAACATCAAATTTATGGCGAAGTTTGGGTGGAAAAATGGTGAAGTCATTGATGCTTTACAAGTTTATGGGGCTAGTGCTCCAAAGGATGAGTGACAGTTTACAAATGAAAGACTAGTTTTAAGAAGGCATGAGAATGTGTTGAAGTTGAAGCCTTATAGCAGCAGGCCATCCACATTAATTTGCAAGGATAAAATTAATCTTGGTGACCTCATTAAAAAGTGCTGACAATTGACAGCAGAAATAATAACTAACACCATAGACATCTCAATTGGTTTAACTTACACCATCCTGATCAAAAATTACAGTTGAGCAAGCTTTCCACTCCATTGGTGCCAAACCTTTTATGCTCAGATCAGCTGCAGACAAACCAGAGCTTTCAGTAGAAATTTTAAAGTGGGACCAAGATTGTATAGCATTTCTTGGAAGGATTGTAACAGAAGATGGAACAGGATTTACCAGTATGATCCTGAAGGCTAAATTCAATCTGAGCACTGACTCCCAAGAAGTAGAAGTGCTACAGTTAGCAAAGGCAGCCAGAAGCAGGTGATGAAAACAGGTTTGGCGGATGGTCACAGCATTTGCTTGTTGACTTTTTGGAGGGCCAATGAACAGTGACATCTGCTTATTATAAGAATATTTTGACAAAGTTAGCCAAAGCTTTAAATCCTTAATAGAAAAACAACTGGGAAACTTCACCAGGGAGTCGTTCTCCATCAGGACAATGCTGCTTAGTCCTCATTCAAACAAGGCAATTTTTGAGAATTTCAATGGGAAAGCATTAGGCATCCACCTTACAGTTCTGACTACTTTTTGGTTTTTTCTTTAATCTTAAAAGAAAGTTTAAAGGCTACACATTTTTTCTTTAGTTATAATATAAAAAAGACTACATTTACATGGTTAAATTCCCAGGACCCTCAATTCTTTAGGGATGAACTAAATTGCTGGTATCTTCACTATAAATATTTGAAATTGATGGAGATTATGTTGATAGAAGTTTCTTTTTTAATCTTTTACTTCCATTTTTTGGCACACTTTTTGAAGTCCTCTCACGAATATTGTTTTTAAAGGGCTAGTATGTATGTGCTGAAATGTCTTTCTTTTTTTCTTTTTTTTTGAGCCTCAAGTTGTCACCCTGGATAGAGTGCTGTGGCATCACAGCTCACAGCAACCTCCCAATTCCTGGGCTTAAGCGAGCCTCTTGCCTCCACCTCCCAACTATCTGGGACTACAGGTGCCCACCACAACGCCCAGCCATTTTTTGGTCACAGCCATCATTGTTGTTTGTTGGGCCCGGGCTGGATTCGAACCCACCAGCTCAGGTGTATGTGGCTGGCACCTTAGCCCGTTGAGCCATAGGCGCTGAGCCTGAAATGTCTTTCCTTTTGCCCTCTTCCTGTGTGGACTGATGATACAGTGTTTTAGTTTGGTTTTAATAGAATATAGAGAGGTAAACAGATGTATGTTTATGAAACACGAATGTTTAACCAGTATTCTTTAAGTATCTGAAATCCAGATAAAGATGTTAATTATCTTTGTTTTTAAAAATTACTTCTCTGTATCAATAGATAAAATGTTCAGTCTAAGAAGGTACTTTAATATTTAGAAATATCAAGACATGGGATAGACTAACTTTTGAGTATTTCTCAAGAGGAAGAGCTTAATTTTATTGGTTAACCTCCTATAGTTCTCCCACCACTATTGATCTCCCTCACTCCCACTGATTTTTTTCTAAGTCTTTTTTTTTTTTTTAAGTGTTTTCTGCTCGCTTTCCTGTTGTTTAGCAAGAGAAAAGCTCTGATTTTCTTTAGGAGAAAGCAAGTCTTTCATAGAATCAATTAGATGCCAGGCACAATACTAAGTATTTTTTCTTTTTGATTCCACTTTTAAGTCTGTTTTTAAAATCTAATCCTTTTGGAGCCTTCCTTTTAGCATAGTGTATGAGCTTATGAAATGGAAGCCACTTTGTTAACAAGACTCTTAGATCGCCTATGTATTTAAAAGTTTTCCCATTATAATGCAGCTCTGAGTTACAGAGCTGTCTTTACAGATCCAGGAAAAAAGTAACGTGCCGATGCAGAAGTATATTGGTGCGTTAGTTTCAGCATTCTGAGTTTTTACTGAATATGTGGTTATGTATGTTCATATCGCATCACCCTTAGTAATCTTTTATCTTTGATACCTTTTTCAAAGACTTGTAAGTCATTCAAAACACTTGTAGAATTTAGGTTTGTTGTATTCCCCTAAGAGAAATGGCAGCTTTAACAATCAGGCAGGGGCCCCAGCAGTGCCTTGACTCACACCTGTCATCCTAGCACTCTGGGAGGCCAAGATGGGTGGATTGCTAGAGCACTGAGGCTCCAGACCAGCCTGTAGCTTAAACAAAAGTGAGATCCTGTCTCTACTAAAAATAGAAAAAAAGCTAGCTGGGCATCATGGCAGGGACCTATAATCCCAGGATCTCAGGAGGCAGAGACAAGGGGACCATTTGAGCCCAGGAATTTGAGGTTGCTGTGAGGTAGGATGCTGCTGCACTTAACTCAGGGTAATACAGTGAGACTCTTGTCTGAAAAAATTAAAAAAAAAATCAGGGATACCTAAGAAGGTAATTCTAGCCTTAGAATGTATATCTGTGCCCAGGGTTTTTTGTGAATAAGAGAGGTTTAGGGCAGATTTCTTTTGTTTCTTTCTTTCTTTTTTTTTTTTTTTTAGAGATGGAGTCTTACTTTGTCACCCTCAGGGGAGTGCCAGGGCATCACAGCTCACAGCAACCTCCAGCCCCTGGGCTTAGGAGATTCTCTTGCCTCAGCCTCCCAAGTAGCTGGGACCACAGGCGCAGAAAATGCCCGGCTATTTTTCTGTTGCAGTTTGGCTGGTGCCGGGTTTGAACCCACCACCCTTGGTATTGTACCCTACTCACTGAGCCACAAGTTTTTTCTTGTCTCTTCCCCATTTGTAAAATGGGGATAATAGATCTGACCTGCCAAATTTGGGATTAAACTGCGTGGTTAATCCATGTAACATGCTTAGAATGATGCCAAATATTTGGGAAGTACTCAGATGTTAGAATTAGATGGTGTTAGTGTAATGTTGTTAAATGAATGTCATTCCAGGAAAGTTTTAAATGAATACATTTGTCATATTTATACACAGAAATAAAACATCTAAGTTTTTGCCTAACTTTCAAGAGCCTTCCAAAAGTTATATCAGCCTCTCTCCAACCTTATTTTCTGTTCATTTTTTCCTTCCTTCTCTCCTCCCCTGCCCTCCCTCCTTCCCTTTCTCCTTCCTTCTCTTTCTCTTTCCCTTGCTTCTTTCCTCTCTCCCTCCCTCTTAACTCTGTAGCCCAAGCTAGAACCTCCCACCTAAGCCTCTGGGAGTATTTCAGGCAGGAGCTCCTGCACCCAGGCTCCAGCATTTCTGTTGCTTCCCCTCAGGTATCATCAGCTGCAGTCGCAGTCAGCTACCCTGGTTCCTCTGGTCAAGCCCTGTGGTTTTCCAGGTCTTTGTTTTTATTCCTACTGTTCTCGCCACCTTGAATGTTGTCCTATCTCCGTGTGTTCAAATGCTACCTAATTTTCTTGATAGCTCTATGCATACAGCTATAGATAGTCCCTCCATTTGGTATTAATGTGTTTCCTCATGTGATCCCTGCCACTTTCTGTGTTGCATTTTACATTTTTACTATGTGTCCTTCACTATCTTAGAAAATCTTCACAGGCAGAGTACTGTATCTTGTTCACCCTTGTAGGTTAAGAACTTGTCCCAGGCCTGGGCACTTAGTAGGCACTTACTGTGTAGGGAAAGTTTAACAGAGGTGTAGCAAATTAAAAGGTGACATTTAATGGGCAAATGCATGCCAGTAACACAAAATGAGCTTTGTCACTGCTTGTACATTTAAGAATATCCTGGTCAAGCCGGGTGTTGTGGGCACCTCTAGTCCCAGCTACTTGGGAGACTGAGGCAAAGAGTTTGAGGTTGCTGTGAGCTGTGATGCCACAGCACTCTACTGAGGGTGACATCTCAAAATAAAAATAATCCTGGTCAGTCACTTGAAGTGAAAGCACTTGAGGTTTTAGGAACAGAGTCAGGTTCAAGAGCACATAACGGGTAGCACATTGTGAAGGTGATCCACAGGTCAGGCATTTCCACTGAAGTCTTCTCTTTTTGTGCTTTAAAAGATGTCTCTAACCACCAGAAGATTGTTTTTCTGATAGTATCTGATTCACAGTCCTAATTATTAGTGCTGCCAGATTGAGAAAACTTTGGCCAGAGCTAAGGGTAGATCATTTGCCAACTAACAGTATATAAGCCACCTGCCCCTGTAAATTACTGAACCCATAATCTCACCCCCAAATACATTTTCAAAAATCACAATACCATAGTTTTTGTAGATATGAAAGTAAGGGTAATGAAAATAGAAGCTACAATTTTAGGAGGACATTACTTGACCCTTGGTTGCTAAGATACAGCTAAGGGTTTGGCCTCCAAGATTTAAAGAAATGGCAATGATGGGAATTGGGGGGATAAGTTAAATATCAGGCATTCATAGAGTTAAAGAGGCAATTGAGTATTCTTAGATCAAAAATTTTCAGAGTTTTTACAATAACTCAGCAAGGCATTGGATTGAATAAGTATCCTAGCATAGCAACTATGGATTTGAAAACCAGAAGTCTGTCTTACTGGTTATATCTAAGACACATCACTGCATGCCTTTTTT
This sequence comes from Arctocebus calabarensis, assembly GCA_963573935.1. Lineage (NCBI taxonomy): Eukaryota > Metazoa > Chordata > Mammalia > Primates > Lorisidae > Arctocebus > Arctocebus calabarensis. The sequence continues at coordinate 11,071 of CAUYON010069367.1, read as the reverse complement.
AGAGGATGAGGGATATAGGGCTGGGTATTCATAGCTCTTAATATTTTAGGGTTCCAATCCAGCATGGTATTTTTCAAACAGGAATTCCTTAGCCTACTTCTGATACCCATTTATTGTAAGGTACTGTTACTTAACAATCCCTGAGAATCAGAAGTATCAGACATTGACTTGATAATTTTAGCACTTAAGGAAGTGGCTGATCTTCCTTGAATCAAATTCTGATACAAGTTTTAATGTCTCATTGCCCCGCCTACCTCCATTATTTAACAAGAGTTCTAATTGGCTTGGTGCCTGTGGCTCAATGGGTACACCTGAGTTGGCGGGTTTGAATCCAGCCTGAGCCCACCAAACAATGACCACTGCAACCAAAAAATGGCTGGGCATTGTGGCGGGCGCCTGTAGTCCCAGCTACTTGGGAGGCGGAGGCAGGAGAATCGCTTGAGCCCAAGAGTTGGAGGTTGTTGTGAGCTGTGATGCGACAGCACTCTACACAGGGTGACAGCTTGAGGCTCTGTCTCAAAAAAAAAAAAAGTTCTAATTGTTTTCATTGGCTGATATACATAATTAAAATAATAGCTAAGGAAGAAAACCACTGATTAATTTCATTATAGTGGCATTTCTACTTTGAATGTATTTGTGTATTGCCCACACACATACAAACCAAAGTACTACGGTGTACTTCAGTATTTTCTCTTGTAGTTCATTTCTTTAAAAAACCTGGTATGACCCACAAAAGTCTTTCATGACTAAATCTGGGTCTAAACTTGCTTTGGTGGGGGGGGTGGACTGGATAACAGTGCTTTACATTTGTTTGGTTCTTCCAGTGTTACTAGTCACCGCCATATACTGCTACACCTTTAAGTATGACAGTTTAAAAGTTAAGGTACAAATTAATTGTTACCTAGTAAGGCCTGTAGTCATTTCAGGAGTAGTGAGAAAAGACATCAAGAATGAGGGATTCATTTTCTTCTGTTGGTTTGTTGTACGTTTAGTAAGTGGTTATTTATTGGCTATGCCAATTCTAACAGACCACTTTGTATGTTTATTCATTGGGTTACCTCAAATCCCATGGCAAGCAAAAACTAGTGTTTTGTTTGTTTTTTGAGACAGAGTCTCACTCTATCGCCCTCGGTAGAGTGCTGTGGCATCACACAGCTCAAAGCAACCTCCAACTTCTGGGCTTAGGCGAGTCTCCTGCCTCAGCTTCCTGAGTAGCTGGGACCACAGGTGCCTGCCACAATGCCCGGCTATTTTTTTGTTGCAGTTTGGCTGGGGTTTGGGTCTGAACCTGCCACCCTCCTTATATGGGGCCAGCACCCTATTCAATGAGCCACAGGCGCCGCCCACAAAAACCAGTGTTTTTCTCAACATTTCTCATTTTGTTCCTTCAAACCAAACCAGAATTCTCATCATTTCTCAAAAAATCTTTGATCTTAATCCTAATATGCAGTCACAAAGCTGCTTCCAGTGTTCGTATAAATTTTAGTGGTTTAGATCTTGGTCAAATGGGGCAGAGACGAGGATTTTCATGTGAAAGAAAATTTAAAAAACTATTTTCCGGTTCCTTATTCCTCTGCAACATGCCTTTAAGCTAAGGCCTTGGTAACTTAAGGAATACTTTTTGTTTCCCTCTCAATTTTATTACATAGTAACAAAAAGATAGTCTGTTACCAGTAAACACTTAAGCCACAGAACTTGCTTCTCTATCCTGTGTACTTCCTGTTTTGTTAGATGTCCATTTAGGGGAATGGATTTTAGAGTAGGCTAGCCTTAGTTTTGTTTAAAACTTCTAAAATTCATTTTGGAAGCTGTCCAGATATCTAGAGGAGGAGGAAAAAAAGGATGGCATGTCATGTCTACACATGAAGTCATTTGTCAGAGAGCTTCATTTGGCTTGGTATCATGAAAGAGAGGGTTGCCAGGAAGGAAGAGAAACTTTCTTGCTATCAGAAATATTTAGTGTTTGACTTGCCAATGTTGTGGCTTGCCTTTAGACTTTGTGTCAGACGTTTCTAACTTTGTGAATGAATTATTATATTGTCTGAAGGAAGGATCGGTGTGTGTTTGTAGTAGACATCTAGAAATGTAAGAACTGCATTATCCACATTTGCTCCACTTACAGCAGAGACATCAAAGGTCAGATAGTAATTAGAAAAGCAAGAGGCACACTTTTCAGGGGAAAGTTGTAGTAAAACCATTTTAAGAATCTTAAAGAATCTTTTATTTTGCAAATAAAATAGTAAATAGAACATCTAGTTATAAATGACGAAATTTATGTTTTTATCCTATGAAATGAAGTTCTAATTAGATGGTGACAGAATGTGTCAGTAGAAAAAATTCCAGTGTAAAGTCAAACCCTAATATTGCTGGTGAGGGAGTATTTTGTCACCAGTTCTGCAGTAGTGGAACCATGCCCCTCTAATAAATTTTCTTCAACTGGGACAGGTGCAGTGGCTCACACCTGTAACATTACTTGGGAGGCCAAGCTTGAGCTCACAGGTTTGAGACCAGCCTGAGCCAGAGCAAGACCCTTTCTAAAAATAGCTGGGTAGGCGTCAGGAGCCTGTAGTCCCAGCTGCTCGGGAGGCTGAGGGAAAAGGATATCTTGAGCCCAGGAGTTTGAAGTTGCTGTGAGCGAGGCTGATACCATGCACTGTAGCCCAGGCAACAGTGACACTCTCAAAAAAAAAAAAAAAAGATTACCATTCTTTCTTTGGTATTCCTTAAGAATAATTCTGTATTAATGGCCAGGCGTTGTGGCGGACGCCTGTAGTCCCAGCTGCTTGGGAGACAGAGGCAGGAAACTCGCTTAAGCTCAGGAATTGGGGGTTGCTATGAGCTGTGATGCCATGGCACTCTCTCCAGAGTGACAGCTTGAGGCTCTGTCTCAAAAAAAAAAAAGAAAGAAAGAAAATTTAATAACTCCCATTCTCATATGGATCTCTTAGTTCAACTCTTCATTTAAGTGAATTTTCCACAAATGCCACTATTGTGTTTCCATGAGTAGAAATCAAATATAAAGTTCAAATCATTAGCTTTAAAGACAAACTCAAAATATATATTGCTCTTCAACAAATCTTTATAGCAAAGTGGCACACACTTGCAGTCCTAGCACTTTGGGAGGCAGAGGACTGGAGTTCAAAACCAGTGTAGCCATTATAGCAGGACCCCATGTGTACCCCCCTCAAAAAAATAATTGGCTGAGTGTTGTCCCAGCTAATGGGCAGGAGGATTGCTTGAAACCAGGTGTTTGAGGTTGCTGTAAGTTAAGACACTACTGCATTCTACCTAGGGCAACTGAGTGAGATTCTGTCTCAAAAACAAAAAACACGTATTCTGTAACGTATTTCATTGGTAAATACTAATCTGAAATTTTTTCATGTTCTGTGTTGAGTTCCATTATAGATTGTTGAACAAAGTCACTAGCAGTGGGAAAAAATAAAGGGAGGATAAGACATTATCATTTAGTGATTTTATTAATAGAAGGCTTTCAAAGTATTGATAACCTAAAAGGCAATGATTTAGTTTCTGTTTTTTGTGTTATCTATGTTCTTTCGAGAACTTATGTTGAACCAAAGACTAGGATATATTTTTGGATTAAAATTGAATGTCCTTTACTGAAACCATAAAATAGTGTTATGCCTTAAATAGATTTGTCTGGTGTACTTACAGCAGGGTAATGAGAAGGAGCCCAGGTGCAGTATACGCCTGTGTGGTACAGAGGTGCCTAATTGAAAGGACAGTGCTTTCCATTTCAAATCTGTCCATAGACTAGGCATTTTTTATGTCTGGGTTACTGTGGTATAATTAAAGTAAAATTTGCCCTTTATATGTATAACTCAGTCTTTTAACTGAACACAATCAAAATACGGGACATTTCTATTACTACAAAACGTTCTGCTGTGCTTAATCTCTTCCAGCCCAGGCTCTGAGAATGATTTTTCTGACCCTATAGTTTTACCTTTTCTAAAATGTCATTTCACTTGTAATCATACAGTATGTATGAATCATGTAAATAAGTTTTCATTTCACTTAGGTAAACACCTAGGAATAGTGGCCCTGGATTATATGCTAAGTGTTCAACTTCATAAGAAACTGATTTTCTTTTCTTTTCTTTTTTTTTTTTTTTTGAGACAGTCTGTTTTTGTCACCCTGGGTAGGGTGCCATGGCATCACAGCTCACAGCAACCTCAAACTCTTGGGCTTAAGTGATTCTCTTGCCTCAGCCTCCCAAGTAGCTGGGACTAGAGGTGCCCACCACAACACCTGGCTGTTTTTGGTTGTAGTTGTCGTTGTTGTTTGGCAGGCCCAGGCCAGGTTGCGAACCCCTCAGCTCCTGTGTATGTGGCTGGTGCTCTAGCCACTGAGGTACAGGCACCAAGCCAAAACTGCCAAAGCATTTACTAAGGCAGCTGTATCATTTTGCTTTCTAACCAGCAATGAGCATTCTTGTCAGTCTAGATCAGTGTTTTTTCAACCTTTTTTTATCTCACTGCACACTTGGACATATAGTTAAACGTAATATGTGGCTGTGGCACACTGAAATATGTTGATCAAAAAAAAGTTAAAAGAATATACTCTACTTTGAACTTCTTTTGAAAATAATTAACTTTTTTTCCTTTTTTTTTGAAATAGTCTCAAGCTGTCACCCTGGGTAGAGTTCCATGGCAACATCATAGCTGACAGCAACCTCCAACTCGGGCTCAAGCAGTTCTCTTGCCTTAGTTTTTTATATTTTTAGTAGCGTTGGGGTCTTGCTGTGGCTCAGTCTGGTCTCAATCCCATGAGCTCAAGCAGTCCTCCTGCCTTGGCCTCCTAGAGTGCTAGGATGATTACAGACGTGAGCCATGGCACCTGGCCATAATTAACTAACTTTTTTCAGGGCACACCTGAGATCCTCTTATAGTACACCACTGTGCCATGGCACACCAGCCGAAAGTCACTGGTCTAGAGCATTACCAATGCTTAATGAGGTCAGAAGGTGTGCAGTTTTAATTATACTATATTAATAGATGTAGAGTGGTATCTCATTGTGATTTAACGAAGAGCCTCTTTTTTGCATACATGTTTGCTATCCATATATATTTATAGACAGAGTCTTATTTTATCGCCCTCGGTAGAGTGCTGTGGCGTCACATCTTACAGCAACCTCAAACTCCTGAGCTTAGGCGATGCTCTTGCCTCGGCCTCCCAAGTAGCTGGGACTACAGGTGCCCGCCACCAACGCCCAGCTATTTTTTGTTACAGTTTGGCTGGGCCTGGGTTCAAACCTGCCACACTTGGTATATGGGGCGGTGCCCTACGCACTGAGCTACAGGCACCACCCAGGCGTTTGCCTATTTTTAAAACTGGGTTTCACACAGGCGTGGCTTACGCCTGTTACTCTAGCACTCTGGGAGACCCAGGCAGGTGGATTGCTTGAGTTCAGGAGTTGGAGACCAGCCTGAGCAAGAGGGAGACCCCATCTCTAGTATACTAAAGACAGAAAAACTTGAGACACAAAGGATGATCTGAGCCTTAGTTTGAGGCTGCAGCACTCTACCCAGGGCTACAGCTTGAGACTCTGACACACACAACACACACACACACACAAAAAACCTGGTTTCATATTGTTCAACTTTGAGGTTATGAACACAAGTTGTCAGGTGTGATTTGCACATAATTTTCCCTGAGTTTTTCTTGTCTTATCATTCTTTTTCTTTTTGAGAGACAGTGTCTTAACTCTGTTGCCTAAATGAAGTGGTACAGTGGGACAATCATAGTCTCCAACTCCTAGGGCTGAAGCTATCTCCTGCTTCAGGCTCCTGAGTAGCTGGGACTATAGTTGTGAGCCAACACACAGGCTAATTTTTTAAATATTTTTTTTGTAAAGAGAGGGCATTGCTGTGTTGTCCAGGATGGTCTCAAAAGAAATCCCGAGTTCAAGGATCCTCCCACCCCAACCTCCCCTGATGCCTGGCATTATAGATGTGAACTACCATGCCCAGTTTTGTGATTCTCTTGTTTTTAATCGGCAGCTTTTAATGTTGTTTAAAGTTTGTCCATTTTTTTCCTTTCATAGATCATGCATTTGGTGTTGTATCTAAGAAGTCTTTCTTAAACTAGTCACACAGGTCTTACATGTTTTATTGTAGAAGTTTCTTAGTTTCAGGTAGACTTTAGTCTGTGATCACTTTTGGTTTACCCAAGGTGTGACTTGAGGACTTTGTTTTGGGTGACTTTTTTTCTCTCCTGCATGTGTAAGTTCCAGCAACACTTGTTGAAAAACACTATCCTTTCTCCATTAATTTGGCCTCTCACTTTTGTCAACCACTGAATTTTGTGAGTCTGTTTTTAGACTGTTCTGTTGAACTTTATATATAGTAAGTCTTTAATCAGGTCTTGCGGTTGTGTGAGTCTTCTCATTTGTTCTTTTCTTTTTTGAGACAGCCTCAAGCTGTCACCCTGGATAGAGTGCTGTGCCTTCACAGCTCACAGCAACCTCCAGTTCCTGGGAGTCTCTTGCTCCGCCTCCCAAGTAGCTGGGACTACAGGTGCCCGCCACAACGCCTGGCCTTTTTTTTTTTTTTTTGCTTGCAGCCATCATTGTTGTTTGGTGGACCCAGGCTGGATTCGAACCCACCAGCTCAGGTGTATGTGGCTGTTGAGCCTCAGGTGCCGAGCCACTCACTTGTTCTTTTTCAAAATTGCTTTGGCTCTTCTAATTCCTTTATTTTCCCTGTATGAATTTTATAAACAGTTAGTTGTTTTCTATCCCACCTCCCCCAAAAAGGCTCTTGTGAATTTGATTAGATTTACATTGAATTGTTTGGGAAGAAGTGACATCTTAACAACACAGAGTTTCTAGTAACTTTATTTAGTTATTTTCTGTTATACTTTTGTAATTTTCAATATTAAAATCTTGTATAAATGTATACCTATTTCCATTTATTGTCACTTTAATTAACTTGCCTGAGGTCACACCACTATTAAATGAAAAAGCCAGTCTGAAACTTACAAGAGCTTATAAACCAATCCTCTGATTTTAATTTCCATGCCAGCCAGCTTTCTTAAATTGGTGTGACTGTATTAGGACAGAGAGGAAACCCTAACTTCAGTTAACAAGCAAAATCCCTTTAACTGTGCTTTTACAAGATTTTATACACCCCCCAACATTTTTTACACACACATATATTTTTAAAAGAGACAAAGTCTTACTTTGTCACCCTTGGTAGAGTGCTGTGGCATCACAGTTCACAGCAACCTCTAGCTCTTGGGCTTAGGTGAGTCTCTTGCCTCAGCCTCCCGAGTGGCTGGGACTACAGGTGCTCACCACAACGCCCAGCTAGTTTTTGTTGTTATTGCTGTTTGGCTGGGGCCGCGTTCAAACCCACCACCCTCGGTATATGGGGCTGGTGCCCTACTCACTGAGCCACAGGTGCTGCTCTCACATTTTATATTTTCTAAGGTTCATTTTTCCAGAACTGTTAAGATAAACCATGCTTATCTTAGCCAGTGTTTTAAAATAGTATACTTTATCCTTCAGTTAATTAGTATGAATTACTTCAGGGAGAAATGTGTGCCTTTGGCATTTGAATGCCTATTATGTGCTTAACAGTCAAGATCTAAAGACATGATTATTTTTTTTTTACACAACTCCTAGATTGGAGAATATACAGTAATTTTATTATATTTAAGCAACAATAGATGTATACACATGGTCAGTGGTATAACAAAAGGCATCTTTACTTGGTTGGGGTTATAGTAGCCACACTCTTACTCATTTCATGTTTTATAGTTCCTTTGTAATTGACAACTTTTTTTTTAGTTTTTGGCTGGGGCCAGGTTTAAACCCGCCACCTCTGGTATATGGGCCAGCATGCTACTCCTTGAGCCACAGGCGCCGCCCTTGACAACTATTAAATAAGAAACATGTAATGGGCTCTGAAGAGGGAGAGATTTGTAAGAGGGCTTTCCCAGTCCTTAGGAAATTCCAGTTAAGAAAAAGCCTAGGTATGGGGAATACAATATGGACAGGGAGGAGTGCACGAAAATAAATCAACTCTGAGTTCCATATTCAAAGGGTAAGATACTCAAAAGTTACAGAAACGGTACTAGGAGTCAGTGTTGTACATTAAGACATTTTTCACTTAGGGTTGCCATCAGCATTTTAATATGTGGATTTTTTTTAAATGAAGAAAATATTATCTAGTCTTGATATTTAACTCATTAAGATACTCTTCTCACAGGACAAGCAGTGATCAGTTAAACGTTCATGACCTACAACTTAATTTTCTTATTTTTTAGGTCTCTTTATGAATGGTAGAAATAAAAGCAAAATCAGATAATGGCTCTTCAGTCAAAATGCTTTATTTGTGTAATAATTTCTAAGCCAAATCTTTATTCTTTTTTTTTTTTTTTTTTTTTTTAGACCGCATCAAGCTGTCACCCTGGGTAGAGTGCTGTGGCATCACAGCTCACAGCAACCTCCAATTCCTGGGCTCAACTGATTCTCCTGCCTCCGCCTCCCAAGTAGCTGGGACTACAGATGCCCGCCACAACGCCCGGCCATTTTTTGGTTGCAGCTGTCATTTTTCTGGCGGCCCGGGATTCGAACCTGCCAGCTCAGGTGTACGTGGCTGGCGCTTTAGCCCGTTGAGCCACAGGCGCCGAGCCCAAATCTTTATTCTTTAAAACATTTTTTTAGGTACCAGTATCAAGATAATTTATGGTGATAAGGTAATCAGTCTTTTCTGAAAATAAATTTTGTATTCACGTGGAAGTAGAGTGTACTCAAAGAGCCTAGTCCTATCTCTTATCTAGAGGCTAGTAGTGGTTACAAAGTACCTTACAACTTCACCTAATGTTACTTACCCTGTGTTCAGTGTGTATCAATCATTTCTTTTTCTTTCATAATAGCTATAGAGTCAAGTACACCTGCTTACATACATGGTTTCAGATTGTATTGTGGTACATACAACAGCTGAGATGCTCACATTTAGGTTCATTAGAACCAATGTCTTCTCTTGAAAAGAGTTCATAACTATACTGACGTTAACTGAAGAACAGATATTACTCAAAACACAATGAGAATAGAAAATTGATGGAACATTTGTGTTCTGGAACCTTGGCAAAGTATAGGAATGCCCATGATTGTCTCAGGATAGTCAATTTACCAGTTAATTGAGATGTTTTTCCTTATCGTTCTGTGTTAAATGTATGAGTTGTAAGATATAGCAGGTAATGTTACATAAAAGAAACCATAGTAACAAAACACTAACTTTCAATTGTTTGTACTGTAGTTAGCTATTCATGTATAATGATTTGCTATTTAAACAACACGAATGCACAAAGTCCAGCAATACCCTGCAGCTAAACTCTACAACCAGATTATCTTCTTAGGAAATAGTAACACTTGAATGAAGTGATACTGGCAAGAGCCCAGTAGAGGGTGTGCATCCCTGGCCTGACTTCAGGTTGTTTGTTCCTGGTGTGACAAATGCTTTTCAGGTTTGACAGCTGTTCTTCCAGACCACATTAGTGATTATTCCACCTAGTAACAGTTCAAGGCATTTTCATGTGTATTTATATTTATTTTTAGCATGAAAACTATATGGGTTTATTTTTTTTTCTTTTTTAAGACAGAGCCTGAAGCTGTCACCCTGGATAGAGGGCTGTGGCATCACACCTCACAGCAACTTCCAATTCCTGGGCTCAAGTGAGTCTCCTGCCTCTGCCTCCCAAGTAGCTGGGACTATAGGCGCCCGCCACAACGCCCAGCCATTTTTGTTTTTTGTTGCAGCCATTGTTTGGTGGGCCTGGGCTGGAGTCGAGCAGCTCAGGTGAACGTGGCTGGCGCTTTAGCCCTTTGAGCCACAGGCGCGGAGCCTATATGGGTATTTTTATTTGAAGTTCACAGATCAAGACATTTTTTAAGTGACAAAAAAGGGACTTTATTGATCAGTGAATTCACTCCTTCTCACCACAATAAAGGAAAAAAAGTAAAAACATTCTGTTTCTTTTTTTTTTGAGACAAAGCCTCAAGCTGTCGCCCTTGGTAGAGTGGCATGGCATCACAGCTCATAGCAACCTCCAACTCCTGGGCTCAAGGGATTCTCCTGCCTCCGCCTCCCAAGTAGCTGGGAGGACAGGGCACCTGCCACAAGGCCCGGCTATTTTTTGGTTGCAGCCATCATTGTTGTTTGGTGGAACTGGGCTGGATTTGAACCCGCCACCTAAGGTGTGCGTTGCTGGTGCCTTAGCTGCTTGAGCAACAGGCTCTGAGCCATAAAATACATTCTTAACGTCTACAAGAGATCTGTTTTTAGAAAAACTATCCCAAATAGAAACATTTTTCATCTGTATCCATAAAGATAAACACTGGCCGATTATCAGCAATCATTTTCACTAAATACAAAGGTGGGTGACAGTATAAATTATTTTGCTTATCAAATTGGTAGGTTCTTTTTATATAAGAACTCAGGAAAATAAAATGTTTACATTTCAGATGAGTGATGAAATAGGAGTTTGAATTCATCTGATTCCCAAGCTTCATTTTGTAGTATTTTAATTAAGGATCAATTCCTTAAAGTAAGTAGCCTCAATTACCCCTCACCAATTTTGTCAGGCAGATACTAACTCAGCTTCAATAGTTAACAAGACAAAAATTTAATGAAAATTGGCAGTAACTATGTATAATCCACAGGGCTAAACAGTTACATGGGACTGTAGTAGAAATTTAAAATAGAACAGATACCGGAGGAAAGGTTACATATTATCATCATCTGATTCATCTTCTTCCTTCAAAGACTCCTATAAAAGAAAATTCATGTGTAAGTTTTTTAAATATTGTGATATCCAATAAAGTTAAGATACATCATATAAGCACTTGTCATCATACAATTTCTTCTTACGTGAAAAGTGAACAATGTTTTAGAACAGCAGTTTTCTTTTTTTTTGAGACAGAGCCTCAAGCTGTCACCCTGGATAGAGTGCTGTGGCATCACAGCTCACAGCAACCTCCAATTCCTGGGCTCAAGCGAGTCTCCTGCCTCCGCCTCCCAACTAGCTGTGACTACAGGCGCCCACCACA